>OY740817.1:17309534-17426961 GCA_963514005.1 Raja brachyura
GGAAGGCCCATGCCTCCCTCACTTTTTGGCTTTGATATACAGTGGGCTTTATAGACCCCAAATAAATGGAAGGATAATGGAGTCCAGTTTTTTAAAGAATGATGAAGTAAGAAAAATTGGGAGATTTTGGAATAAATATAAAAATCTAGGAAGAGACAGCATCTTGATAGATTCAGATTCAGAAAACTTTATTGTCTGTCGTAACAGAAAATCTTCTTTGACGTGGCTCAACATACAACAAGACAATATACAACAGTCATCATACAACACAGCCTTCTGCGGGCACACTCAGTGTGTATAGGTCTTAAAAACAAGTATAAAGATTAGAAACTGTAAAAATAGACAAGATAAAAGTTGAAAGTTGTGGATACGTGTAAAGTGACAGTGCGTCAGGGTTAATTTGTCCATTGATCATGTATTATTTAAACAATTTATGGCAATGGGTATGAATGAGTTTTTGTGGATGTTTTTCTTGGATAGGGGGACTTTATATCGGCGGCCTGATGGCAGAAGTTGGAAGGACTTGTGCAGGGGGTGGGTGGGATCCTGTGTAATGAGGTTGGCTTTCCTTTTAACTGCCTGGGTGTGAAGTACTGACAATTGAATTTGAGTTTTGCCAGTTATTTTGCTTGCTTGATTGATGATCCGGGAAAGCTTTGATTTGTCTTTGACAGAGGTAAGGGTGAACCAGGATGTGATGTTAAAGGTGAGTACAGATTCTATAAGTGATTTATATACAGCTGTTAAAATGTCCTGTCTGACATCAAAGCTCCTGAGTTTCCTCAGCAGGAACAGGCGTTGCTGTGCCTTCTTGTACACAGAGTCTGTGTGCTGGGAGAAGGACGGGCGGGTGTCAATCTCTGTGCCCAGGTATCTAAAGGCCTCTACCTGCTCGACTGTCTGCCCATTCAGCCTCAGAGGTTCAAAGAGAGGTTGGGGGGAAGATGTTTGCCTTCCCCCACAACACAGCGTTAATACGCCCCACTATGGACAAAGGTAAAATCCTCCACTTTATGTTCAATTTTATCTTTGTAATCATATCAGCGTAGTTGAGTTTAATTATAAGTTTGGGGTTTAGGGGTATTTTGAGTTCTAGATATGTAAAATGGTCATATACTATCTTAAATGGTAGAGCCTCAAGGAAATCTGAATCTATACTGTCTGATACTGTCTTACTCCAGTTGACTGTGTATCCGGAAAGCTTGCCAAATGATTTAATAAAATCTAACAAGGGAGGAACAGAGGCTTCTGGATAGGAGAGATATAATAATGTGTCATCGGCGTAAAGCCCCACACGACTTTCCACGTTCCCCACCTTAATACCCCTGATGCTTGGGTGACTCCTGATACCTATTGTGAGGGGCTCCAGAGCAATATCAGGAAGACAGAGGATTCCCCTGTCTGACCCCACGTTGTAAGTCAAAACGTCCAGATTTATCATTATTAGTGAGGATGGATGATGTTGGACAAAGATACACCATTTTGGCCCACCAAACCCAAATCTTTTAAGTGCCTCTAACATATAGGGCCACTCTATCTGGTCGAATTGGACACAATTGTTAAGGCTGATATGCATCATCCACCCGTAGAGTTAGGGATATTGAACCCCAATACCCAACTATGTGTATTTTGTACAGGTGGATGTACTTCCGTGATACCTATTCGAGATCCCCGGATACAGTCCAATATTCACTTACTGTTTCTTAATCTGAAAAGATATGGTTTTTGAGGTGGCATCCTGGCCTCAGTTTTAGTCTCATCGTCCCTGGGTACTAGAGGATCTGCGCAAGGCTGTGACCGTAGGTTGAGCGTAGGCTGGACATTTATTCGTAAATATTAAACTAACAAATGGGCATTACACAGCAGGGTCCTTATCCTGCTGTGTTTAGAGAGTGGCCTTGCCATTTGTCCAATTCATGATGCGCTCCTTTAGAGCGATGCACAGTAAACAGGTGTTTGATATGTGAATCTTTATTTATTTATTAATTATTTTATTTATAAAAAATATTTCCCATTATGAAGTCCTGGAACTGGTGAGGACCATTAATTTGCTGGCCAGATTGTCATCCCTGACTTCACCGGTATGGTAAATTGCTAACCACATCCGGCACACCTGGAGCGTGGCTCTTGTGCTTTGGTGTACGCACATAAGCAGTGACACCACTTCAGGGTCAGCATTCTACTGCCCTGGTTCTCCCGGCTGATGCTCACAGGAGGTCACACACAGCCCTAACAAGGTGCTGCTGTGCTGGGTCCCCATGTCATGGCTCTCCCGGCTGATGCTCACGGGAGGTCACCACTTCAGGGTCAGATTTATACTGCCCTGCTCCTGCTTACAAGAGGTCATACACACAGCCCTGTCAACAGGTGCTTGTGGCGCGGCTCTCCCTTAGGCCTGCGCTGTGAAAAGTTTGGTGTCAGCAACCCATTGACCCAAACTGGTCTGCCCTTTACCACAGGGAAACCTTGAGCAGCCCTCTCCTAGGCGCTGCTGGCACGGCTCTCGGGCAGGCTGGCACTGTGATAGATTTGGCGACAGTAGCACACTGACCCGTCCTGGTCTCCCCCTCCAGCAGGGAGACCCTGTCCTAGGCATTACTGGCGCCGCCTCTCGTAGAGACCGGTGCTTTCACACATGAAGCAACCCTGTTCCAGGCGCTGCTGGCGTGGCCTTTCCCATAGGCCCGCGCTTTTATTGTGGAGTCTCACTAATTTGACAGTGTGAATTTGTAAAGGGTGAAAATACCCTTATTATCGAAGAGGAACCTTTGCAGCCCGACTCACCCGAGTTCTAATAGGGCTGCACAAGTTCTCTCTCCCTCCAATTTTACTCCATGCCTGGGGCAACGTGTCTGTGAGTCGCTGACCGACTGTCAGCGACTCTAGCGTTATTTAAACCACATCCTCGCAGGCTGGAAGCCACTGACTGCTTTGTCAGCAGCTATTATCTGGAAACCTGATCTTTTGCCTGTTATCCGCTTCAGCGGTCGGACCGGGGTTACCCCGCAGCCCATAGCCGGCTTAGGCATTGGACCACCGATAAATCCGGCAGGAAACCTCTGTAAAGAGAGGCTCCTGCTCGAACCAACAATGCTGGTTAGTAAAAACACTTACCTTCTAGGTTGAAACTTACCACCGGCAGGAGCATTGCCCCGCCAGTCCGGTGCTTGCCAATGCATCTGACGTAATGACAAGCATGAGCTCTGGCGGGGCTTCTTCACGTGGTCACTCACGTGACTCCGAAGTAAAATTGCCTCTCAGGCCCACTACCTATCCAGTCTATAAGCAAGTAAACCAGCCAAGTGCCCCCTCCGCTTATTCAAATAATATTGAAAATGCCAAATTAGACCGTCTTTAGGTGTGTTGAAGCAAACTGTTCTTTAATGCTCTCAGCGAATATCTCCTCTGTCCTGCGGGATCATCCTGTCTGTTCATTTCCGGCGTTGCATCTCAGGTGCCCTTCCACAAATTTCTTTTTTTTTTGAATAATTTTTTTATTAGCAATAAACAATTCTCAATGTTTAAAACTGAGTTATAAACATCAACTTAAATCAATATTTGTACTCTAATGATTATTATCTTTTTTTTTTTTTTGAAAATAAAAGTGGGTAAAGAGAAATACCATTATTAATCAATAAAATTATAATTCCTTAATAATTATTTGGTATAAAAGAAAAAGAAAAAATGAAGAAAAAGAAAAAAGACATATTATGTATATATATCAATTAAAAGCCACACAATATATTATAAATGAAACAACTACAAATAATAATATCAGTAAAGACATGCATATATCCTGGTATACCAATACATTATTTTCATCAAATCCCGCAGGGTGTCAGTCGAGCCGTGATGCCAAGAACAGCTACTTCTCTAAATACTGTATATATGGAGACCATATCTGTTGAAAAGAATTATACTCGTCCAAAAGGACAAATCTGATTCTTTCCAACTGCAACGTCTCCAACATCTCTGATGCCCACATTTTAATTGTTGGGGATAATGTTCCCTTCCAAAATTTCAATATTATTTTTTTCCCTAATATCAAACAATAATCAAGGAAATTTCTTTGATCTAGTGTAAATATCAAATTAGCCTCTGGAATTCCCAGTATTATTAGCTTTGGGTCAGGTTCTAATTTAACCTTAAGAACTTCAGAAATAACTTTAAAAATTTCTGTCCAATAATAATTCAATTTAGGACATGTAACAAAACTGTGTGTTAAATTTGCTTCTAAATTCTTACATTTATCACAAATAGAGGAGAGATTAGGAAATATACTATTTAATTTGGTTTTCGAATAATGTAATCTGTATAATACTTTAAATTGTATTAATATATGTCTAGCATTTAACGAGCACCGGTGTATTCGTTGTAGACTTTCTTCCCAATTTTCTTTGGTTATAGGTGATCCAATTTCATTTTCCCATGCTTGACGATATGTTTCAGTTATTGGATTCTCCTTATCCATAATGATGTTATATATATAAGCTATTAATTTTTCTGTGGTTGGATGCCAGTTAAACGATTCATCTAATAATCCTGGTTCCTTATTTTTAAAATCCTGTGTATTAGATTTAATATAATCTCTAATTTGGAAATACCTAAACAAATGCTGTGAAGACAATCCGTAGATATCTTGTAATTCCTGAAATGAAAGAAATTTTCCATTTCTATAGAGGTGCTCTACCCTTGTAATTCCTAAATTATCCCAATGTCTGAACCCTCCATCCAATGTGGAGGGCTTAAATAATGGGTTATTCATAATTGGTAATCTAAATGAAAGATTGTCTAATTGTAAAGTCTTGACTATTTGTTTCCAAATACGTCTATTATTATAAATGATTGGATTGTCCCTATAAATTTTTTTTTGAACTTCCTTTGGGGCAAAAATAATTGAATCTACGTTGAAAGGCAAACAATCTTCCTTTTCTATCTTTAGCCACGTTGGTTCCAGGTCCGTATTTACCCACCAAAAATTCATATTCTTAATCTGTACTGCCCAGAAGTAGTATAGAAAATTTGGAAGTGCTAATCCTCCGTTTATCTTTGACTTACATAAATGTTTTTTACTTATTCTATGATTTTTATAATCCCAGATAAAACTATTAACAATATTATCAATTTTTTTAAAAAAGGTTTTCGGAAGGAAAAAAGGGATAGCTTGAAACAGATATAATAATTGTGGTAGAAAAACCATCTTTATAGCATTTATTCTACCAATCAAAGATATAGGCAGTGTTTTCCAATATAAAATATTTTTTTTAAGTTTATCTAATAATTGAGGATAATTCGATCTAATTAATGAATTATGAGATTTAGATACATTAATTCCTAAATATTTAATTTTGTCAGTAACTATTGATAATGGATATTGTTGTAATATGTTTAAATTTATATTAGTTATTGGCATAATATCACTTTTATTCCAATTAATCCTATATCCAGAAAATGTACTAAATTTATTTATAACATCAAACAACATTGGAATACTAATTTCAGGTTTTGTGATGTAAATCAAAACATCATCTGCATATAAGGATATTTTATTAGTTGTTGTGTCAGTATTATAACCGTATATTTCAGGTTCTGATCTAATTCTTTCCGCCAAAGGCTCTATCGCCAAGGCAAATAATAAAGGCGATAACGGACATCCTTGTCTACATCCCCTAAAGAGTTTAAATTTAACTGATAGTATTTGATTAGTTAGAATTCTTGCAGTAGGATCTGAGTATAGGATTCTTACCCATTTACAAAATTGATCCCCCAAATGAAACTTTTCCATTATATTAAATAGATATAACCATTCCACCTGGTCAAATGCTTTTTCTGCGTCTAACGATATGACTGCTAATTCCGTATCTCGTATTCTTTTAGAATATATAATATTAAACAGGCGTCTTAAATTATGAAATGAATAGCGTTTTGGAATAAAACCTGTTTGATCATAATGTATTAATTTAGAAATCACCAAACTTAGTCTCCTAGATAAAACTTTAGCTAATATTTTTTGGTCTGTATTTAGAAGGGCAATCGCTCTATATGAACCAGGATCTTCCAGATCTTTATCTACCTTAGGTATGAGTGTAATTGTGGATTCATTTAAAGAGTCTGGTAATTTTCCTTGTTCATATGCATGTCTATACACTGTATGTAGTCTTGGAGAGATCAGATCTTGAAATTTTTAATAAAATTCTGCACTCAGGCCGTCAGGCCCCGCAGCGTTTCCGTTCTTTAATGAACCAATTGATTCTGCGGTATCTTTCACTGATATTTCAGCATTTAACAAGTGTCTCCCTTCCTGATCTAAACTCTTAATTTGACATTCTTGTAGAAATGTTTCCATTCCATCTGTTTGTCCTGTTAATTTTGATGAGTAAAGATTTTGGTAATATTGTAAAAATCTATCATTAATATCTTTTGGTATGGTCAATATATTTCCTTGCATTGATCTGATTCCATGTATCGTTTTTTCATCGTCTAATTTTCTTAATTGTCGTGCTAGCAATTTATGCGGTTTATCTCCAAATTCAAAATGCACTTGTTTGGTTTGTTGAAAAAGTTTGATGACTTGATTAGAGTATATTTTATTTAGTCTATACTTTGCTATTGCAATTTTATTACTTAACTCCTTAGAAGGGTGTTTTATATTCTCATTGTCTAGTTGTTTTATCTCCATTTCTAACTTCTGTTCCCTCTTTCGGTTTTCTTTATTAAAATATGCTTGTGCCGATATTATTGCACCACGCATAAATGCCTTAAATGTATCCCAAAGTAACAATGGTGAAATTTCAGGTGTGTCGTTTGTCTCAAAGAATAATTTAATCTGTTCTGTCACATGATTACAACAATCCTTGTCCTTCAGTATCTGAGGATTAAATCTCCAAGTCATAGTTTTATTAGATATATCTTTTAGTTTTATCTTAAATGTTAATGGTGCATGATCTGAAATAATAATATTGTGATATTTTGCATTGTACGTAAAGGGAAGCAGTTTTGAGTCTATTAAAAAGTAATCTATCCTCGAGTAGGTTCCGAATACGGGCGAGAAAAAAGAATATTCTCGTCCGGATGGGTTCTCTAATCTCCAAATATCCTTAACGTTAGTTGAATTAATGAAATAATTTATAAGTTTACTTGAATTAGAAATAGCTTTCCTTTTTGTTGAGGATCTGTCTAAGTAGTTATCCAAAGTGCAATTTAAATCGCCCCCAATTAAATTATGTTGAGTGGATATAGGAATATTATTGAATATTTTCTTAAAAAATAATGGGTTATCGAAATTAGGAGCATATATATTCATAAGAATTACTTTTTTTGAGTATAATTCCCCTGTAATTATTACATATCTGCCCTCTTTATCTTCTATTATAGAACTTTGTTTAAAAGGTATACCTTTACGAATAATTATTGCAACTCCCCTAGATTTATGTATAAATGAAGAATGATATACCTTTGAAATCCATTTAGCTGTTAATCTATATTGATCATCTCTTTTGAGATGCGTCTCTTGGAGGAAAATAACGTCTGATTTCAATCTATTCAGCTGCGCTAACACCTTACCCCTTTTAATTGGTTCATTAATTCCCTTAACATTCCAACTACAGAAAGTGATTCCATCATCCCCAGTCTTCAAATTCATATCTTGCATTTTAGTATTAGGGTGTTTTTTTTTGGAGTAGCCCTCTCGGCCCCTCCAGCTCAACAAGGCACCCAAACGCCAATCCGACGAAAATTACCAATCTCAATAATCCATATCCATGTCTATCTAAAATAGTTATACGGTATTGTTCATAATTACATTCATATAATATATAACATAAATTCAAATACTTAATATATTAAAAAAAATAGAAAATATAAGTGAAAAAAGAAAAAAGAGTGTTAAAAGGGTGCCCAAAGAAAAAAAAGACTACACTGATAGATTGTGTAGTGTGTGTTAGTGAACGCCACACTAACGTGGCGATTAATCTAATGACTTCCGTGTTTAAAAAAGATGTTAAATATTCCAGCTCCCAACTAGAATACTGTGTATATTGGGGTGGGGTACTAACTTTAAGGATTTAGTAATTATTTCTATTATTCATGAAACTATTTATTAATTACTATTCTATTGTAATTAGTATTATAATAAATAATACTATGTTAGGGGAATTATTGAAATTCTACAAATTGATACCAAACCACTACTACATTCCCATTATTTTCCCTCTTTCTCAATGAATAATTCATAACCGCAGGTTAATGATAAAAGTCCAAAATGTTCAGTCGTCGTCTTCTTCCTCCCGTGGTTCATCGTCTGCTTCCTCCTCTTCTGCCTTCTTCTGTATGCCTTGAGCAAACTTCAATGCATCAGTATGCTTAACGAAGCGGTGTTCCTCGTTGTCATAGGTCACTCTCAGTGTTGCTGGGTACATCAAGCCATATCTGAGATCCACTGTATTCTTTAAATTCCGTAGAATGCCTCTTGTTTCAGTGAATAAGGATCTTCTCTTAGCAACTTCCGCTGGGTAATCTCTGAAGATACTAATGTTATTTCCTTCGTATTTCAAATTTCTCTTTCTCATTATTATCTTCATCATATCTTCAAAGACGTGATCATACACCACCTTTACAATCATTTGTCTGGGTGATGCACCTCTCCCAGGGACCCGTCTTAAAGCCCTGTGGGCACGGCCCAACAGTGGTTCTTCATCCAATTCCAGAATGTCTTTTAGGAGTTTTGCAACAAATTTTCGTGGATCTTGATTTCCTTCACAACCTTCAGTCAATCCTACAATTCGCAAATTCTTACGTCTTTGTCGGCCCTCCAAATCAATACATTTCTCATTTATTTTGCGAAGTAGTTCTGAGAGGCGTTTATTCTCGGCAAGTAACTTCTCAGTTTCCTTGGCACTTTTTACAGCAAAATCAGCCAAATCTTTAAGTGTATCATTGTGTTGGTCAATTGTAATGGTAATAGGATCTATCTTATCATTCAGCATTTGTTCCAACCCAGCAACCTTGGCGTTTATCTCAGAGAATCGGTTTTGAAATTCAGCCTCCGTCTTACTTTTCCATTCGCTCATCATAATCTTTACCGTCTCGGTAACTTCTTTTGTTAATTCCACTTTAATTCTCTCCTGAGACACCAGAATCTCCGCTTTTAGATTTTTTATTTCATCTTTATATTCTTTCTTCATGTCTTTAAATTCATCTTTATATTCCTTCTTCAGATCTTTTATTTCTTTCACCAGTTTCTTCATCTCACCTATCATGGAATTTTTGAACTCTTCCATTTCCACTTTTCTCTGTGAGATCTCTTCCTGGGAGGCAGTCAGACTCGAGCCCGAGGCTTTGGTGGGGCCAGCCTCCCTTCTTAGGCCCGGTTTCTTCGGGGGGGGGGGAGGAGGAGTGCATTTTAAATTTCTTACCGAAGTCGCGCGCCTGATGACGTCACGCAGCCTTCAATCGCACCGGAGCCGTTTTTAATCGATCTCCTGCGGTAAGTAGCGTTAGCACCCTCCTTTAGCCCCGTTTTTTTTACAGATTTTTACGGAGCTGATCTGGCGCTGTTCTCACCTAGAACATGGCGCCACCGGAAGTGCCCTTCCACAAATTTCTTTGCTTTTCCGGGAGAAGTGAAGACCTTCGGTTGCCCGTTGTGTTGAAGCTGGCTGGGAAGCGCAGGCTGTACTTCACCTCCATCTCCCTCAGGGTCTCGGAACCCGCGTTGTTGCTCCATTGCAGCTGTGTAATCCGGGAAAATAAAGACTCGCCGTCAGCTGTATTCCAGAGTCCGTTGTCGACCAAGTCGTATTATCATATCTTTCTCATGAAAGAAATGACCCTGGCGATGAGTATGCGAGGCCTGGCTCCCACCGCGGGGTCGGGCAGTTTTCAGCGCTGCTGTTTCGGCGCCTCCGTTTTGGTCAATATTTAAAATGCGCTCATCAGCACTCTTACATTTAAGGAGTTTTTGTTTAGGTTCATGCCCGGCAACCAAGTGTTCATAATATGCATCACGGCCTTTCTGAATTTTCCTCAATCCATCAATGAATTTCCATATTATGGGGTGGTTAACTCCTAATTCTGCATATATTTTTCTATGTGTTGCTTCTATTGTTTGTTCGGTCCTCTCCAGCGTTTGTTCGATTGTACTGATTCCACATCTTGGTAGGAAAAAGTGGCCTATTATTAAATAGTGGCCTATAATTATTAAACTATAATTGATAAAGGTTCTTTGGTTTGTTGTAAATAATTGATTTTGTTCTAGTATTCTTAATATTATTAATTTTGAGTCAGGGTCCAGTTGGGTATTGACAACATCCGAAATTATCGTAAAAATTTCTGTCCAAAAATTATTAATTTTTATACAACTTACAAATGTGTGCGTTTAATTAGCCTCTGAGTGTTGACATTTTTCACAAATAGGAGATACGCACGGGAAGATTCTATTTAATTTGGTTTTTGAATAGTGCAATCTATGAAAGACTTTAAATTGTATTAAAGAATGTCTAGCATTTAACGAACAGTGATGTATATGTTGTAAGCTTTCGTCCCATATTTCTGGCCTTATTGTTTGGCCTAGTTCATTTTCCCATGATTGCCTATATATTTCTGTCATGGGTGCATCATTATCTAATAGAATATTATAAATATAAGATATCAATTTTTCTGTGTTATGGTGTTTATTCAAACATTCATCAAGAATTTCTGTCTTTCTATTTCTATAGTCCTGTGTATTTGACTTAACATAGTCTCTAATTTGTAGATATCTAAAGTAGTCTTTTGAGTGAAGCCCATAAATTTGTTGTAGTTCCTGAAATGAGGGGAATGAACTTTTCCTATAGAGATCGCCCATCTTTGTAATTCCGTGATTTTTCCATTGTAAAAAACCCTTATCCATTATTGAGGGTTTAAATGTAGCATTGTTTACAATGGGAAGAGATAGTGGTAAATTTTCAAATTTTTGTGTCTTCTTTAATTGTTTCCAAATGCGTATTCCACTGTATATTATGGGGTTTTCATTATAGGTCTTTTTGCTTAAATTAGTAATAGCAAATAGGATCGACCCAATTTCAAAAGGTAAACAGTCTTCCTTTTCCATTTTTAACCAATCTGGTTGTTCGTCCAGTTCTTCCAACCAAAAATTCATATTTTTAATATTAACTGCCCAAAAATAAAACATAAAATTCGGTAGTGCTAATCCTCCATTTATTTTTGATTTACATAAGTGTTTTTTATTTATTCTGTGGTTCTTATAATCCCAGATACAATTGGTGACTATAGAGTCAACCTTTTTAAAAAAAGTTTTTGGGAGATATATCGGGATTAATTGAAAAAGGTATAATAATTGCGGGAGAAAAATCATTTTTATCGCATTAATTCTACCCAACATTGAAATAGGTAATGTTTTCCAATATAAAATATTCTTATGTAATTTGTTCAATAAAGGCGGAAAATTTAATTTAAATAAAGAAGTATATCTCTTTGTTACATAAATTCCAAGATATTTGCGTTTTTCATTTACTATTTTAAAAGGAAATTGTTGTAATATATGTGGGTTACTTTCCATTATTGGCATGATTTCACTTTTATTCCAATTAATTCTATATCCTGAAAACGAGCCATATTGAGTTATTAAATTTAATAAGTTAGGGATACTAACTTCAGGTTTTGTAATATAAATTAATACATCGTCTGCATATAAAGAGATTTTATTCTCAGTATCTTTGGTATTATACCCATATATTTCAGGATGGGACCTCACGCTTTCTGCCAATGGTTCTATTACGAGTGCAAATAATAGCGGGGATAACGGACATCCATGTCTACAGCCTCTAGATAAGTTCAATTTCGCTGATAACATTTGATTTGTTGATATTCTAGCCGTTGGGTTAGTATATAAAATTTTTACCCATGTGCTAAACTGCTCGCCCAATTGAAAAATTTTCATAACCGAAAATAAATAGGGCCATTCCACTTGGTCGAAAGCTTTCTCAGTATCTAACGAAATAATTGCTAGGTCTTTGTTAGTACTTCTTTTTGAGTATATAATATTGAATAATCGTCTCCGGTTATATGAAGAATACCGTTTTGGTATAAATCCTGTTTGATCCGGATTTATTAATTTATTAATCACTGTGCTTAATCTTTGTGCTAGGATTTTAGTTAATATTTTTTGATCAGTATTTAGAAGAGCTATAGAAGTTTTTTTGATCAGTATTTAGAAGAGAATGATTTTTCTCCCGCAATTATTATATTTATTTCAAATGATCCCGATATATCTTCCCAAAAACTTTTTTAAGAAGGTGGACTCTATAATCACAAATTTTATTTGGGATTATAAGAGCCATAGAATAAATATGAAACATCTATGCAAAGCAAAAATATGTGGAGGTTTAGCGTTGCCTAATTTTATGTTTTACTATTGGGCATAATATTAAAAATATGAATTTTTGGTTGGAAGAATTAGATATACAACCGAATTGGTTAAAAATGGAAAAGGAAGATTGCTTACCTTTTGAAATTAGCTCGATTCTATTTGCTAATACCAAATTACATTAAAAAACTTATAGAGGAAACCCAATAATAGAAAATGGGATACGTATTTGGAAACAATGAAAGAAATCTTTAAAATTGGAATGTATACCACTGGATCTTCATATTGCAAACAATATTACTTTTAAACCCTCTAGGATGGATAAAGGTTTTTCACAATGGAAAAATTATGGAATTAATAAGATACGGGATCTCTACAGGGAAAACCTTTTTCTTTCATTTCAAGAATTACAACAAAAGTATGGACTACACTCAAAAGAATATTTTAGATATTTACAAATTAGAGATTATGTTAAATCAAATACACAAGAACTTAGAAATAGAAAGACAGAAATTCTAGATGAATGTTTAAATAAACATCCGAACACAGAAAAATTAATATCATATATTTATAATATTTTATTGGAAAATGATGCACCAACGTCGGAAATATATGGGCAAGCATGGGAAAGTGAATTAGGACAATCAATTAGTTTAGAAGTATGGGAGGAAAGTTTACAACATATTCACTACTGTTCATTAAATGCCAGACACTCTCTGATACAATTTAAAATTTTACATAGATTACATCTCTCAAAGTCCAAATTAAACAGAATTTTCTCATGTTTCTGCTATATGTGTTAAATGTCAACACCTAGAAGCCAACCTAATGCACTCATTTACCAAATGTATAAAAATTACTAATTTTTGGTCAGAAATTTTTAAGATAATTTCGAAGGTAGTGAATACAAATCTGTCTCCAGATCCAAAATTAATCATATTAGGTATATTAGAAACTGATCAATCACTAACAATAAAACAACGAATTTTTATCGATTTTAGTTTAATAATTGGTAAAAAATTAATATTAAGATTTTGGAAAGGTCCTACCTCCCCCACTATTAAAATGTGGATTACAGAAATGTCGGAGACACTTTATTTGGAAAGATTAAGACTTGTCCTCTCGGACAGGCTAGACCAGTTTAGAGGAATATGGTCTCCATTTATTGATTATCTAAAGGGACAAACTGGCTCGGTTCGAGGGCCTGACTGAAACCTGGACGGGGAATGGATGAAGAAATATATATAATAGATCACTGATATATCTCCAACGTAGTACAGAATGTTTAAAACTCCACTCACATTATTGATTTTCTATTTTTACTCTTATTTTAATTTCCTTTATTATTTCTTTCCATTAATTTCTTTCTGTATTAAAAATAATAAAAAATATAGAAGTACAAACAAGAATGACTGTAAATTTTAAAAATATTAAGAATGTATGCGATGATTAGTATATTCTTTTGGGTTTTTTTTTCTCACATTTTAAATAGTCTTAATATGTATTTACTTCTAATAAAAAATATTAACAAAACAAAAAAAAGAAGAGCTATAGCTCTATATGATCCTGGATCATCCAGATCCTTATCTATTTTTGGTATAGTATTATAATAGATTCATTTAGCGTTTCTGGTCATTTCTGTTGGGTATAAATATGTTCGTACAGTGTTTTTAAACGCGGAACAATCGGGTCATAGAATGTTTTATAGAATTCCGAGACAATGCCATCTGGTCCCGGTGATTTACCATTTTTTAGAGATCTAATAGACTCTTCAATTTCTTTTACTGTTATTTCAGCATCTAATAATTCTCTATCTTTCAAATCTAACCCTTTAAGATTGCATTTTTGTAGGAATGCTTCTATTCTTGCCTGGTGATCTATTGTTTTTTTCCGGTGTCTTAGCGTTTTTTTCTAAAAATCAATATACAGTGCAAACAGGAAGTGGTCAAGTTTAGACTTTTAATTATATAGATAACACTTAGTAGTATAGCACTTTATTTAGCAACTGGTATTTAGTTCCACTCATTATGTAACCTTGATTATTCCATTCACTGACAACAGCGTTATATTTATGCCAAGTGAAACCTTCCAAATACACGCCTTCTGGAATTTGAATTATTGTTTACAAATTCCGCAGCTATGATGCGAGAATCCACTTTTGATAGTGGCTCCTTGTGCACATTGCAGATCATGAGATTGTTCAGCCTCTTCTGAGACATGGTGTTGCGAAGCCATGTTTTAATGCGGCGTAGTGCGCTGAACGATCGTTCTGCCTCGCATGAACTGGCTGGAAATGTCAGAACAAGTCTTAACAGTGTCTCAACTTGAGGGAACATCTGTATTATTTCTGGAGACATCCCTTTGAAAAGCTGTCTGTATTCCTCAATAGTTGATCGTGGGAACTGGTTCCTGAAAAAGTCAAGTTCATGGAGAAGTGTCTTATTAACTTCAGGATACCTGTCTACCAAATATTGGTGAAAGAAGCATTGAGGCGAGTTGATTTTGTTCCATCAGGTCTGTGGATGTGAAGTATTCATGTAAATTGCACATAGCAGTCTATGACTCGAAAACATTCTACTCGCCACAGATCTTCACTGGACTGGACAACATACTCTTGTGCTCCACTACTGTTTTAATATTGTGTTTCCTTACTGCAAACTGCTCCATTACAGCTACACAACTAAATAACAGAGGTTTTACACTCGGGCCTTGGGTTCTGGATCCATCTTGGCTACTGCCTCATGGGTATTGCATCATCGGTACTGCACCACCGATGGTGTTATTCCCATAACATCCCCCTTTGTTTACAAAACACATATGTACAGGCACTTTACATGTATAGCAATAAATTAAATTCTTCCATGACATCTTATTTCACTGAGTCCAACATGTGACCGACAGTCCATTTTCCAACATGCATTTGACAGTCCATTTCCGTGGTAGCTTCCAAATTCTCATCCTTGGATCTGCGGCAGTTCAGTGCTCGGAATTATCTAAACTTTGAACAACACATGTCTGGTTCCTCATTTCCTTTCCCCTTTTTATTTATCAATCTATTTACTTATTTATTTGTTTGTTTAGTTTTAGAATAGTAAGATTGAACGAGAACTTACCAGTTCGAAGGTTGATCTTTATTTCATGAGGAGTTGCGGTGAGGGATTTCGTGAAGAGCCCGCCGGCACGCATGCGCGACATTCTTCAAAGTAGCGGTGTGGAATCACAGAAACAACAACAGAAATGATTTGGGATAGTAAGATTAAAGAGACTCTAATTACCAGTTGAGTATGATCGAGGATTGGGAGCGGAGGGCACGAAATCCCTCACCGCAACTTCTCATGAAATAAAGATCAACCTTCGAACTGGTAAGTTCTCGTTCAATCTTACTATTTCATTTCGGAGTCACGTGAGTGACTTCGTGAAGACTTCAAAGCTTCTGTGATTACACGCCCTGGACCACGTCCATGCTGACACACCACTAGCAAGGATGGATGGGAGTAAACAAGTTGATGAAACCAGGTTATACTGAAACACAAAGAATATTTATTAATAACACAGCAAAATCCCCTTATTCGGGGACATTCCCACGTTCTTGCCCGGCGTTCAGCACGGCCTCCGCGAACTGTAGGGGAGCAGTAACAGGCTTATTATAGAACCGCTGGAACACAGCTTCGTTCGCTCATCCTGCTGTGGCGAGAATATGGTCCATGGGCACCTCCATGACCCTCGCCGCCGACGTCGATGCAGCCCTGGTGGAATGAGACTTGAACATATTAGTGTCAATACCTGACTTACCCAAGACGATCCGGAGCCACCTGGATATCGTCTGGACTGTCACTTGATGGTGAGGTCTTTTATGAGTGACAAGCAGGTATTGCTCCATTCCTCTGATGCTCCTCGTCACCTTGACGTAGTAACGGATATGAGTGGCTAAACATAGCCGAGCATCTGCGGGGTATGCCGGGAACTTCAGCTGCAGCCCTGTGCACCAAGGTCTATGCTGCTTAAGTAGCTCATCAATGAAAAAGACTACTTCTCCAGGGGTAGACGTCATCCTGTCAATACGGAGTTTGTGGAGCGTCTGAACCCGCTGTGCTGAAGTCAGCGCTAGTAACATCACCAGTTTCATGGTGAGTTTGTCCAGCTGTAACCCTTCCATGGGTGACCACGTCCTGAGCAGGGTTAGTACATCCCTGACATCCCAGGTGATGTTATAGCGTGGTGTAGGCGGATTCAAATTGAATATACCCCGCATTAGCCTGGACACTAGCCTGTTTGATCCGACCTCGATGTTGAGGTAGAATGACAGCGCACTCTTGGCGCTGTTGATGGCACTGTAACTCAAGTGTTCATCGTGGTGCAACCCCGCGAGGAATTCCAGGACGTCGGCTATGGAGACATCATCATAGGTGATGCGAGAGCGGCTGCAGTAGGCTTCCCACTTGGCGATGTGGGAGAGGTATCTTCGCCTGGTTGACTCTCGACATGATGCCCCAATGGTGTTCATGGTCCGGGTGGAGAGGCCATACTGCAACCATGGCCTGGTCAGAACCTGCAAGCCAGTAATTTTAAATAGGCATGGCAGGGGTGTGACTCCCCTGAGACAGGGTGAGAAACCAATTGCGGGCAACCCTCTAAAGGGACCCAGGGTTGACTAAGCATGTCAAAGACCACCGGATACCAAGGCTGTGTGGGCCAGTCGGGTATGATAAGAATGCCCCGAGCGGCATCCATCTTGATTTTTTGTAATACCCGACTGATGAGGCAAAACGGGGGGAATGCGTAGAAAAACCAACTCCCCCAGTCTAGCGAGAATGCATCCATCGCTAATGCCCCAGGATCTGGTTCCCATGAAACGTATGTCGGTACCTGATGGTTCAACCGTGACGCAAAAAGGTCAATATCCGGTTGACCAAATTTGGCTGCAATTTTGGCAAATATTTGAGGATGCAACATCCACTCAATATTATCGTTAAATTTGTGTGACCTGGTGTCTGCCACAGTATTAAACCTACCTGGCAAATAGGTGGCTGAAATCCAAATTACCCGATCAATACACCAGAGCCAAATGGTATTAGCCAATTTGTCACAAGAGACTGACCTGGTACCGCCCATATGATTTAAATATGCCACCGCCGTGGTGTTGTCTATTTGGAGACGGACATGAGCTCCACCGAGATTGGAACAATAAGCCCGCAGTCCGTGAAATGCTGCAAGCAGCTCCAAATAGTTTATCCCTTGCGATAGCAACAGGCTAGCTTCAAGGGTGTCCCACCTGCCCCCACAACTAGAACAGCTGTCCGTAGCTCCCCAGCCTTGGGAGCTTGCGTCAGTTTGCAAATATACCACCGGATTGGGCACAATAATGGGTTTGAATGACCTGCCAATATTGGACACCCACCATTGTAGCTCAACCTCAGCATCAGGAGGCAGCCGCATTGGTCTGTCGAAATGACCAGCGTTCTTTTTCAACGCGGCAATCTTGGCTCTTTGCAAATTTTGATAATGCAAAGGCCCAAATTGGGCTGCCGGAAACAATGCTACGATTTTGCCAATCACCTTAGCTGTTTGCCGGATAGATGGTATACTGGCGAATGCAAGATCCTGACATGCGTGGGTGACATCCTCCACCTTGTTAGTTGGTATGGTGGCCCTCATTCGATTGGAATCCACCGTGAAGCCCAGATAATCCATAACCTGGGACGGGCAGAACTTGGACTTGTCTGGATGGACAATAAACCCCAGCCGCTGAAATATCGTGACAGTGGCCGAAACTGCCCTCTCAGCTGCCTCCAGGGTTTTGCCAATAATCAGGATATCATCCAAATAGGCCATTACAATATGTTGTTGTTTTCGTAATTGGGCCATAATAGGCTTGAGCAATTTAGTAAACAGCCTAGGGGCGGTTGTAAGCCCATTTGGCAAAGCCCTGTATTGCCAGAACTGACCCATCCAAACAAATTTCAGAAACTTCCGGTGATGTTTCCGAATGGATACTGAATAGTATGCATCTTTTAAATCAATGCATGCCATAAAGCAACCATGCGAAATCAGTGATTTGGCTGTCTCAAAAGTGTCCATTTTAAAATGGGTGTATGTTACAAAAGTATTCAGCTGGGTCAAGTCAATAATCACTCGACAACCTCCATCCTTTTTTGGTCTAGTAAAGATATTGGAGACAAATTCAATAGGTTCGTGCATAGTTTTCTCTATCACGCCTTTTTGTTCCAAACGAAAAACTTCAGCTGTGCCTGCTGCCTGTTCAACGGCAGACAGCGTAAACTTCCGTTTAGGCATATGCTGGGATGGAGGAATGTCCCCGTGAATAAACTCAATAGTATGACCCCGAATATTCTGCAAAATAAACTCATCTGAAGTAACAGTCTCCCATGCCTCAGAAAAGAACCGGAGTCGCCCTCCAACATGTGATGTTAAAGGAACAGGAAAAAGAAAACCAGACCGCCTTACCTCCATGGTCACCGGCGGTCCTTGACATGTTTGGTTGGCCGCGGAGGTGCTGGGTTGGGTTGATGGTGGGGTGGCTTCATTTTCCACTGGGGTCGTTGTGGACCTGACCCCAAAAAAGACCGCTGCTGCTGGCCCTGTTGATATCGGTGTGGTGTCGCACCATATGGTCTGGCTGCTGAAGCGGCCGAGCCTCCTGGTCGAGCAGGTGGAGCTTTTGGCACCGACGGTCTGGGGGCGATCTGAGACCGCATGAGTCCCACCGTCTTGGCTACCTCGTCAAGCTCTTTGACTCTCTTCGGAAGGTCCTCTCCGAAGAGTTGTCGGGGCGGCGGTGGCGGTGGTGGTTTGCACAACCCAGCGAACTTAGGGTTGATGGATGGACGGATGCTGTTTTTGCGGAAGGCATTGATTTCATGTTGAGTGGCACACAAAAGTGCCAAAGCATCCTCCTGGTCCAACGAGAGATCACCACCATCGACCGACCGCGCAAAGGCGGTAATACCGGCCGTGAGGAGTTTTAAAATCCGCTGGAGCTTCAGCTCCTGATGGTGAATTGCCACGCCGATGTTGCCCCATATGGGCGTATTGACCACAGGCACATTGAGGGCATTGCAGTTGGAGGGAGGTTTGTGGCGATGAATGGCCTGCGAGAGGAATTCCTCCTGGAGCTGGTGGTTCGTAAGGTAGTCCACCGTGGCCGCCAGCTTGGGGTGAAGCGGAAGTCCAGTTGTGACCGGGGCAGCGAATTTTGCCGCTACATCCAGTAGCTCTTCTGTCGGTGGCTCCGATAGAGCTGGTGTAGGGTCAAATCCTTCTTCCTCCGGTAGTTCGCTGACGATGGAGGCTGGTGAGACGGCCCTGTGCCTGTCGATGTTGGTGGACGCTTGCTGCTGTTGATTATGGAGCAGAAGCTCCAGCAGCCGCTCCATACGGTCAATACGCCCACCACCCTGAACACTCGAGTGGTCGGAGTCCTCCGGCTCAGAAAAATTGCCTGGGCTCCTGTCATCGGCCCGCACCTCGTCGAGGTGATCTCGGTGCCGGAAGTTGTCGCTATCGGCCGCCGAAGCGAAACCGCGCGATTCCCACGCGGGAGAGGTGTTCAACCGCCTCCATTTAGCGGGAGCGGAAGCCGTTGCCACAAAGGGCCCTGACGGCTTGGGGTCGACTCCAGCAGAAGCATGGAACGACGCCCGCGCGGGCTTGCCGGCTGTCCACATCGTGGACGATGCCGACGCATGGTCTCGTCCACCCATCCATGGGGGACTCGGCGACCGAGGCGGGACCGTACCCAAGCCCCCCGTCCCGGCGGCGGGGTTTGGGAGTTGGGTAGCAGACCTCACAGACCCAGGTCCCGCCGTTGCACCAGACCACAACTCGGCGGCAGGTGAAGCCTTAGCCCGTACCGGGTTAGGCTTACGGGCTCCTCCCCTGCCCTTCATCGAAGGGCTAGCGGAGGGGGGTCGTGCAGCCGCACGAGACCCCTTCCCCGTGGTCGCCGCTGGCGACCTGAATGTGGCAGGGTCCACCTGTTCGGATGGCACCCCGTTGTCGTCCTCCACGAACTCCTCCTCGGAGCTGTGGCGAGTCAGCGGGTCCCGACCTGCGGAAGCAGGAGGCATCGGTTTCCCCGCCTTTCTCCCGGCCCCAGGTGTAAACGATGATGAGGGCGCCGGGCCGGTCGAACGACGACTTCGACCAGACATTTCCAACGAACTCCAATCCACGCCCTTGCTGAAAGACAAACAGACAGCAAGGGCAACCAACTTAAGGTTAGTTTAACTTACCTAAGAGGTTCCTTATGAAGGGCTGGCGGGGAGCGCACCCCACCGCCAGCCGTCGGCAGCAATGCGTTGCGACGATATGCCGCGCATGCGTGCCGGCGGGCTCTTAACGAAGTCACTCACGTGACTCCGAAATGAAATGGCCATTACCACTACTTCTACATAAAATATGCATATCAAACTATAAAAGAACAATATAACATTAACTTTTTAAACATAACCTAATAGCCTTTAAAATCTGTAATCAACTACAAGTACAGGCCCTATCTTTATTTGGGCACATAATCCTGCAGAGAGCGTGGTCTTCAAATGCATCTACCAGATCTTGTTGTCAGGATTTGATGCTCCCTGGGGACCGGTAGTCGGCTCATAGGTCGATTGTCTTGCTCCGGTTCAGGCGATGTCACCAGGTCATCCAGGTCAACATCAGCACAATGAAATGGCTCTTTGGTCTTGCGTAGATGGCGCCGATTCCGACGATAGATGATGCTGTCCTCGGTTCTGACTTCATAAGATCTTGGTTGCGCCACACGGCCTTCAACCACAACCTTCCTCCAGGGCTGATGTCAGTCACCGGTCGGCTTCGCTAGAACTGGATCACCAGCTTTCAGGGGAATCAGAACTTGGGATCCTCTGTTGTAGTAGTCTGCTTGTCTGTCTCTAGCTGCTCTCAACTCCGCTCCTACCTTTTTCTGAATTTCAGGTTTGAGCAGCCACTGAGTAGTTGGTGGAATAGTCCTGGTGCGTCTGTTCATCAGTCTTTGTACTGGACTGCTACTCATGCCAGGTGTTGGTGTGTTGTGAAAAGCTAGTACGCTCAGGTAAGGCTCAGCTCCTGCAGCCTTAGCCTTCCTCAGCAACTTTCACACTGCTCTCCGCCTTTCCATTAATGTGGATAATGGGGTGATGCGGGTGGGGTGATGCAGTCGTGTGTTCAAACTGCCACTTCTTGGCAAATGTCTTGAACTCCTCAGCTGTGAACTGTGGCCCATTATCTGTGATGAGCTGATCTGTTGTTCCATATCTTGCGAACTGGCCTTTGATTTTATGGATGACATTAAATGCCAGTGTTTTCTCTAGATAGTCTATTTTCCAATATCCTGAGAAGTAATCCACAGTGATCAAATAGTTCCTTCCATCCAAGTGGAACAAATCTGTACCCACCTTCGCCAATGGCCTCTCTGGAATTTCATGGGGATGCAGTGTTTTTTTTGGTTGCTCTTTCCCTTGAGCTTGACATGTCTCACATTTCTGTACGAACGCCTTGATTTCTGCACCCATTCCAGGCCAGTGCAGACATTCTCTTGCCCTTCTTAAACAGCCATTCACACCAATGTGGTAATCATGTACTCGTGAGATCATGTCACGTCTCCTGGCTTTAGGGATGATTATTCTCTCGCCTCTAAATATGAGGTAATCTCCAACACTCAGCTCATCTCTCACATGGAAATAGGAGATAAGTTCTGGGTCAACATCCTTCTTGTTCTCTGGCCAGCCTCGTTTGATCACCTCTTGCAGTCTCTGAATCTTTTTTTGTTGCATCCCTTATGCCATTTAGCAGGAGCTGTGATATTGGGATGTACCTTGCCAGGTTTACAGTCTCCAGTTCTCCCATGGTCTTGTCAGTCTTGCCAGTCTGAATATATGCTCTGCTCAGCATGTCCACAAGCTTCATCTCCTTCCCTGGTCTGTATCTTATTGTCACATCATAGAACTGCATGCAGTTCTGCAACCTCACCAGCATTCGCTGCAATCTCTTTGGTGCACGATGACGTGGTTTTGTGGCGATTACCTCCAGTGGCTTATGGTCTGACTGCACATTCACTGGCCTTCCATATGTGTACACATGGAATCTCTCTAGACTAAACACCACTGCCAGCAATTCATTTTCTATTTATACATATCTGATCTCCGCATCCGTCAGGGCCCTGCTGGCATACGGAACTGCTTGGCCCTCCTGCATCAATGCCGCACCAAGTCCAGTTTCTGATGCGTCGGCCTGTACTGTCAGCTATTGGATAGATCATAGTATCTGAGTACTGGCTCTGCAGTTACTAGCTTCTTTATGTCCATGTCATGCACCTGTGCCCACCATCAAACTACATCCTTCTGTGTCAGCTTGCGTAGCGGTTCACATAGGTCTCTTAGTCCCGGAAGGAATTTGCTCAAATAGTTAACAAACCCAATAAATCGCTGAACTCCTTGGACATCCGTTGGTTTAGGCATCTGTAGCACTGCTTCTACCTTCCCTGGATCTGGTTTCAGTCCTGCAGCAGAGACTCTATGTCGTATGAAAGTGACTTCCTTCACCTTCAGCTTTGCCTTCTCTATGGTCAGCTTCAGATTTCTGTTACAACATCTCTCCATCAGAGCTCTGACCTTCCTGTCATGGTCTCTTTCTGCTTCCTCTGCAGTTTTTCCTTTCCCAAACACTAGGATGTCGTCAGCAACAGACCTCACGCCCTCCAACACTTGGTTCTGTTGTTGCTGGAACTCTTCAGGGGCCATGGACAGACCAAATGGCATGTGTCTCCATCTATATCTGCCATATGGCGTGTTAAATGTCGTAAGCTGAGAACTCGCATCACCCAGTTCCACATGCCAACGGGAAGGGAATGGAGGGGTATGGTCTGAGTGCAGGTAGATGGGACTAGGGGAAAATAAATGGTCGGCACAGACTGGAAGGGCCGAGAAGGCCTGTTCCGTGCTGTAATTGTTATATGGTTATATGGTAATTACTTCCTTTCGGACCCTTGTTCAGATCCCTTGGGTCTAAACACACTCTCAACTTTCCATTGGGCCTTTCTACCCACACAAGGCTGGATACCCATGGAGTGTGGGTCTCTACTGGGGCAATTATTTCAGCTTTTGTTAGTCTGCCTAACTCCAGTTTTTGGCTTACTCCGTAAGGCTATAGGGACTCTTTGTGGTGGATGGATCACTGGAGTTATGCTGTCATCTACCAGCAGATGGTACTTGCCCTCAAATTTACCTGTCCCTTCAAACACATCAGCATACTCAGCCATCAGTCTTTCCTTGCTCAGAGGGATTTCACTGCCATTCAATGTTATTTTATCTTTACACACTGAGATGAGCCCCATCTGCTGGGCTGCTCTGCTTCCCAGGGTTTGAATGCAGTCTTCCTCCAGGACTACAAACTCTACTTTGTATTTCCTTCCATTTTTTGGGTTCACTTGTCTCACCTTGCTTTTCCCAAGAGGCATCACTATCATATCGTTCAACATCTGTGGATGTGAAGTATTCATGTAAATTGCACATAGCAGAGTCTATGACTCGAAATCATTCTACTCGCCACAGATCTTCACTGGACTGGGCAACATACTCTTGTGTTCCACTACTGTACTTTGTGCACGTTTTCCGAAGGCTATCAACAAAAGGATCGAGACCCAAATCCTCCACTTTTCGCTCAGCAGATGCAAACATGTTCTTGAAGACTTCATCTGACCGAAGATGTTGCAATTCCTTTTTCACAACTTCAGCTGCCGCCATCATTCCTGGAATGTTAATACTTGGCCCCTGCAAGGCATGATTGAATTTCTCCAGGCATTGGATTACTGGTAGAGCAAAAATTAGTCCAAGGGCACACTTGCTTGAAGACAGACATTTGTTGATTCCATTTGCACGAGAAGAGACATTTGTCCGAAATTTCGTTGAGGCTTCTTTGAGTGCCTCTAAAACGTCCTTGTAATTCCCTAGGAGTGCCTTAATAGCAGCTGATCTAGTGAGCCACCATGCTGGACAAATAGGCTTCAACTGCATCAGTGATCTGATTTCACTTTCTTCTGCATGCAAGTTCAAATACAAGTGCTTAAACTTGCCAGAACTTTTGTAGAGTTTTCCTAGTTCATGTAAGTGGTCCAGTGCGTTTCTCACAAATGATGAGCTGTGTATTGCTTTGCTAGCGATGAGATGGGAGTCACGAGCACCACAGAGGGTGTACTTGAAGCAAGGTCAGTTCACACAATTATATTTACTAAGGATTAAGGAATGCATATCGATGTAGCAGTTAACAGTGACAGTTAACACGTCGTTTTCGTGAGATCCTACTTCAATATTGAGGTAGAATGATAGCGCACTCCTGGCGCTATTGATAGCACTGTAACTGAGGTGTTCGTCATGATGCAACCCCGCAAGGAATTCCAGCACATCTGTAATTGAAACGGAGTCATGTGCAATGTTCAAGCGGCCGCAGTAGGTTTCCCATTTCCTGATATGCGTTAAATATTGCCATCTTGTGGACTCCCTGCATGATGCTCCAATTGTATCCATTGTCCTTGATGAGAGACCATACTGCAGTAATGGTCTGTTCAGAACCTGCAAGCCAATAATTTCACGTGACTATGGCAGGGATGATGTTCCCCTGTAACAGGGTTCGTCACCAATTGTGGGCAATCCTCTAAGAGGACCCATGGTTGACTAATCATTCCAAGGACCACCGGATACCATGGCTGAGTAGGCCAGTCGGGTATGATAAGAATGCCTTTAGCAGCATCGGACTGGATTTTCCGCAATACCCGACTGATGAGGCAAAATGGAGGAAATGCATAGAAAAACCATTTCCCCCAGTCTAGCGAGAAAGCGTCCATCGCCATTGCCCCAGGATATGGTTCCCATGATACGTATGTTGGTACCTGATGGTTTAACCGTGACGCAAAAAGGTCAATATCCGGTTTACCAAATTTGGCTGTAATTTTGGCGAATATTTGGGGATTTAACATCCACTCAATGTTGTCATTAAATTTCCGTGACCTGGTGTCCGCCACTGTATTGAGCTTACCTGGTAGGTAGGTAGCTGAAATCCAAATATTCCGATGTATGCACCAGAGCCAAATTGTATTTGCCAATTCATCACATGAAATTGACCTGGTACCGCCCATATGATTTAGATATGCCACCGCAGTGGTGTTGTCTATTTGGAGACGGACATGAGTGTCAGTAAAGTTTGAACAATAAGCTCTAAGTCCGTGGAATGCTCCTAGCATCTCCAAATAATTTATCCCTTGTGATAACAACAGGGTAGATTCTAGGGTGTCCCATCTGCCTCCACAACTTGTGTTGTTGTCCGTAGCTCCCCAGCCATGGGAGCTTGCGTCTGTTTGTAAGTACACCACTGGACGAGGCACAATGATGGGTTTGAATGAGTTACGGATATTATCAATCCACCATTGTAACTCAATTTTTGCCTTAAACGGCAGCTGCATGGGTCTATCAAAATGTCCAGCATTCAATTTTAACGCTGAAATCTTGGATCTTTGCAAATTTTGATAGTGTAAAGGTCCGAATTGAGCAGCTGGAAAAACTGCTACGATTTTCCCAATCACCTTAGCAGCTTGTCTGATTGATGGTATACTGGCGCAGACCAGATTCTTACATGCTTGAATGATATCCCCAACTTTGTTAGTTGGTATGGTGGCAATCATGCGATTGGAATCAACCGTGAATCCCAGATAGTCCATGATCTGTGAAGGACAGAACTTTGATTTATCTGGATGGATAATAAATCCCATTTTTTGAAATATTTCCACAGTGGCTGAAACTGCCAATTTTGCTGATTCCAGTGTTTTACCCATGATTAGGATATCATCTAGGTAAGCCATAACCGTATGGTTTTGCCTCCTCAGTGTTGCTAGCACTGGCTTGAGTAATTTAGTAAACAACCTGGGGGCTGTGGTAAGCCCATTGGGCAAAGCTTTGTATTGCCAAAGTTGATCCATCCAGGTAAACTTCAAGAACTTCCTGTGATGTTTCTGAATGGATACTGAATAGTATGCATCTTTTAAATCAATGCATGCCATGAAGCAGCCCTTAGAAATCAAAGATTTGGCTGTTTCGAACGTGTCCATTTTAAAATGGGTATATTTTACAAAAGTATTCAAATGGGTCAGATCTATAATAACCCAATCATCTTTCTTGGTTTTTGTGAATATGTTAGATACAAATTCAATTGGTTCGTGTAGAGTTCTTTCTATCACGCCTTTTCCTTGTAATCTCAAGATTTCAGCATAGCCTACTGCTATTTCCTTGCTGGAAAGTGCAAATTTGCGATTCGGCATATGCTGAGGTGGAGGAAGTTGACCATTTATAAATTCAATCTCATGGCCTTGAATACTTTGTAAAATAAACTCATCTGATGTGATGGTTTCCCATGCCTCCTTAAAAATAATCGCAGTCTACCCCCAACATGTGAGGTTAGACATGCAAGTGCATGAAGTTCAGACCGCCTTACCTTCATGGTTATCGGTGGTCCCTGACATGTTTGGTGGGATGCGGAGGTGCTGGGTTGTGCTGGTGATGAGGTAACCGCATCTTTCATGCTGGCCGCTGCGGGCCTTGCCCTAAAAAAGACCTGGGCTGTTGAAAATGTTGGTATTGTGGAGGCGCCGGTATGTAGGTCCTTGCTGGCCTTTTGGTTTGACCCCGTGGCCTGAAATATGGTGTTTTCCTGGCCATTTGTTTGTTCAAGGTGTGTTACCTCATAAGACCCACTGTCTTGGCATGGTCATCTAAATCCTTGACCTGCTTCGGAAGGTCTTCTCCGAATAGCTGTCTGGGTGGTGGTGTTGGGGATGCTCTGCATAGCTCCGCAAATTTGGGGTTTAACGTAGGCTTGATGGTGCTTTTTCGAAACGCATTTATTTCATTTTGCGTGTTGCATAATAATGCAAGAGCATCCTCCTGTTCGGTGTTCAAGTCCATACCGTCCACCGACCTCGCAAAAGCGGTAATCCCAGATGTGAGCAGTTTCAGGATTCTTTGTAACTTTACTTCCTGTGCTCTAATGCCCGGGCTAATATTGCCCCAAATAGGCATATTCACAATAGGCACATTGAGCGAGTTACAATTACTCGGTGCCTTGTGTCTGTTCATGGCCTCCGCAAGGACCTGATCCTGTAGCTGATGGTTGGTGAGGAAATCAATGGTAGCGGCCAGTTTAGTATTGAGGGGTTGTCCCGAAGATTCGGGTAACGCAAACTTGGCTGCCACGTCCAAAAGTTCTTCCTGAGGGACCTCAGGTGCCACTGGTACGTGTACCAAGATCTCCTCTTCTTCTGGCTGCCTCATGCTATCCATTGATGATGGGGATATGTCCAAGAGTCCCCAGGAACTGGATGTTTCCCGCCGTTGATTTTGCTGCAGGATCCGTTCCATCATCCTCTCCATCCGTTCAATGCGCCCTTCATCGTGCGTGAATGGGAGGTCAGAGCCCTCATGCCCGAAGGAACTCCTGAGGCTCCTATCATCGGCCCGTACCTCATCGAGGTAATCTCGGTGCCGTGACGAAAAGTCGCTGCCAGCTGCCTCAGCGAAACTGAACGACTCCCGCGCGGATCTGCTCATATGCCTCCTTTTGGCCGAGCTAGGTCCGACTGCCTCCAAGGGCATATGCAGTGTGAAGTCGGCACCCAACGCCGCAGCGTGGTGACCCGACATCCGCGCGGGCTTGCCGACTGTCCTTTTCCTGGACTCAGACGGCGTACGGTCCCGTCCTGCCGCCAAAGGGGGATGCGGTGACCGTGGCGAGACTCCACCTGTATGACTCCTCCTGGTCCAGCTAGGTGGTGAGCCTACACTGGCCCTCCCTGGTCTGCCAGTGGACTCGGGTCTCGCTAATCCACCAGTCCGCAATCTAGCGGTCTCTGGTGAAATCTCTGCCCTAAAAGGGCTTAGTTGTTGAGCTCTATCCCTGGCTCTTCCACGAGGGCTCAGGGAGAAGGGCCGTGCAGCAGCACGTGAAACCCGTTTGCTCATATCAGCCAATGATCCTGTTGGCGATAATGAAATGGAGTCAGGGTCTACCTGCTCCGGCGCCGTACCGACTTCCTGCTCTGCGGGAACCACGCTTGTGCACAGCTGTGTCGGTGGGTCGGGTCCTGTAAACACAGGGCTCCCCGATTTTCGTGCCTTTTTCCCGGCCCGTCTAGCGGGTGCTGTCGTTGAAGAGAGCTCCGGGATTAACGGCCGACGACTTCTTTCGGAAGTCCTACGGCCCGTACTCCTCTTATCCATGTCCGTGTTGGAGAAAAAAACAATTCAAAATAGCAGGGACAACCAGCTCAAGGTTGCCTGTACTTACCTGAGTGGCCCTTATGAAGGGCTGGTGGTGAGCCGCGCTCCACCTCCAGCCGTCGACTGCAAATGCGTAGCGACGATATGTCGCGCATGCGTGCTGGCGGGTTCTTCACAAAGTCACTCACATGACTCCGAAATGAAATAATAATATATCTTGTCATTGCACAGAGGTACAACGAGATTTGGAATGCAACTTACAACCGATGTAATAACTTAATTCGCTAACAATTTACCCAGACACCCAGAGAAACAAGATTAAAGAAACAGTTAAAGCACTATAAAGTGCAAATAGGTCTGTGCCGGTTCAATGTGCGACCTGACCATCCGAGGGAGACAGTTCATGGGGGGGGGGGTGGCACTCAGCAGGACCGGTTCAGAGCAGCTATAGCTCTGGGGATGAAGCTGTTCCTAAGTCTGGAGGTGCGGGCGTAGAAGGCCTTGTAACGTCTGCCGGATCGAACAGACTATTGCAAGGGTGTGAGGGGTCTTTATGAATGCTGATGGGGTTCCTGAGGCACCGTGTATTGTAGATGCCCTACAGGGCTGGTAGTTGTGTCCCAATTATCATATAACCATATAACAATTACAGCATGGAAACAGGCCATCTCGGCCCTTCTAGTCCGTGTCGAACACTTACTCTCACCTAGTCCCATCTAACTGCACTCAGACCATAACCCTTCATTCCTTTCCCATCCATATAGCTATCCAATTTATTTTTAATCGATAAAATCAAACCTGCCTCCACTGGAAGCTCATTCCACACAGCTACCACTCTCTGAGTAAAGAAGTTCCCCCTCATTTTTCCCCTAAACTTTTGTTCCTTAATTCTCAAACCATGTCCTCTTTGAATCTTCCCTACTCTCAATGGAAAAAGCTTATCCACGTCAACTCTATTCCTCTCATAATTTTAAAGACCTCTATCAAGTCCCCCCTTAACCTTCTGTGCTCCAAAGAATAAAGACCTATCTTGTTCAACCTTTCTCTGTAACTTAGGTGCTGAAACCCAGGCAACATTCTAGTAAATCTCCTCTGTACTCTCTCTATTTTGTTGACATCTTTCCTATAATTTGGCGACCAGAATTGTACACCATATTCCAGAATTGGCCTCAACAATGCCTTGTACAATTTTAACATTACATCCCAACTTCTATACTCAATGCTCTGATTTATAAAGGCCAGCACACCAAAAGCTTTCTTTACCACCCTATCTACATGAGATTCCACCTTCAGGAAACTATGCACACTTATTCCTAGATCCCTCTGTTCTACTGCATTCCTCAATTCGCTACCATTTGCCATGTACGTCCTATTTTGATTGTCCTACCAAAATGTAACACCTCACACTTATCAGCATTAAACTCCATCTGCCATCTTTCAGCCCACTCTTCCAAATGGCCCAAATCTCTCTGTAGACTTTGAAAATCTACTTCATTATCCACAACACCACCTATCTTAGTATCATCTGCATACTTACTAATCCAATTTACCACACCATCATCCAGATCATTGATGTATATGACAAACAACAGTGGACCCAACACAGATCCCTGAGGCACCCCACTAGTCACCGGTCTCCAACCTGACAAACAGTTATCCACCATTACTCTCTGGTATCTCCCATTCAGCCACTGTTGAAACCACCTTGCTACTCCACTATTAATACCCAACAATTGAACCTTCTTAACCAACCTATCATGTGGAACCTTGTCAAAGGCCTTACTGAAATCCATATAGACAACATCCGCTGCTTTATCCTCATCAATTTCTCTAGTAACCTCGTCAAAAAATTCAAGAAGGTTTGTCAAATATGACCTTCCAGGCACAAATCCTGATCAGACCCTGTTTATCCAGATGCTTATATATATTATCTCTAAGTATCCTTTTCATTAATTTGCCCACCACTGACGTTAAACTAACAGGTCTATAATTGCTAGGTTTACTCTTAGAACCCTTTTTAAACAATGGAACAACATGCGCAGTCCGCCAATCCTCCAATTCCCGTTTCTAATGACATTTGAAATATTTCTGTCATAGCCCCTGCTATTTCTACACTAACTTTCCTCAATGTCCTAGGGGATATCCTGTCAGGACCTGGAGACTTATCCACTTTTATATTTTTCAAAAGTGTCAGTACTTCCTCTTCTTTGATCCTCATAGTTTCCATAGCTACCCTACTTGTTTCCCTTATCTCACATAATTCAATATCCTTCTCCTTGGTGAATACCGAAGAAAATAAATTGTTCAATATCTCCCCCATCCAGGGCTGGATTTAGATGAAGAGAGGCCCTACACTATTTCACTTGTGAGGCCCCCTCCTCCCAATCCCCCACCCCCACCACTAGAGGACCATGACTACCCTACAGTGACAGTGTGACACTTTTAGATCCTACTGTATGTTGTCATTAAACAGTTGGTTTTAAAATACATATTGGATTCACCGCGGAGCGGGCGATGCCTTACGGGGGGGGGGTGAGGTGTCAAATGGGATAGTCGAGGACGGAGTTAAAGGGAAAGAGAGTAAAGGGATGGTTAATGACCTCAGAATTAACGGGAATGAAAGCTCACAAGGGGATAGGAGAGTACGGCCAAGTGTAATAGGGATCGATGTGAAAGGAGTCACTTGTCAACATAATTGTATAAGGAGTAAGAGTGTTGTAAAAACAAGCCTGAAGGCTTTGTGTCTCAATGCGAGGAGCATTCGTAATAAGGTGGATGAGTTGAAGGTGCAGATAGAGATTAATGACTATGCTATAGTTGGGATCACGGAGACATGGCTCCAGGGTGACCAAGGCTGGGAGCTGAACATCCAGGGATATTCAATATTCAGGAGGGATAGACGAAAAGAAAAAGGAGGTTGGGTAGCGTTGCTGGTGCGAGAGGAGATTAATGCAATAGAAAGGAAGGACATTAGCGTGGAGGATGTGGAATCGACATGGGTAGAGCTGCGAAACTCTAAGGGGCAGAAAACGCTAGTGGGAGTTGTGTACATGCCACCTAACAGTAGTATTGGAGTTGGGGATGGCATCAAACAGGAAATTAGAAATGCGTGCAACAAGGGTACACAGTTATAATGGGTGACTTCAATCTGCATGTAGATTGGGTGAATCAAATTGGCTGGGGTGCTGAGGAAGAGGATTTCTTGGAATGTATGCGGGATAGTTTTCTCAACCAACATGTGGAGGAACCAACGAGAGAGCAGGCTATTCTAGACTGGGTATTGAGTAATGAGGAAGGGTTAGTTAGCAGTCTTGTTGTGCATGGCCCCTTGGGCAAGAGTGACCATAATATGGTTGAGTTCTTCATTAGGATGGAGAGTGACAAAATTAAGTCAGAAACAAGGGTTCTGAACTTGAACAAAGGTAACTTTGAAGGTATGAGATGTGAATTGGCCAAGATAGACTGGCAGGTGATTCTTAAAGGGTTGACAGTGGATGTGCAATGGACGGTATTTAAAGACTGCATGGATGAAGTACAAAAATTGTTCATACCAGTTTGGCAAAAGAATAAATCAGGGAAGGTGGTGCATCCATGGATAACAAAGGAAATCAGGGATAGTATAAAAACAAAAGATGAGGCATATAAATTGGCCAGAAAAAGCAGCCTACCGGAGGACTGGGAGAAATTCAGAATCCAGCAGAGGAGGACAAAGGGCTTAATTAGGAAAGGGAAAATAGATTATGAAAGGAAATTATCAGGGAACACACAAACTGACTGCAAATGTTTTTATAGATATGTGAAGAGAAAGAGACTAGTTAAAACAAATGTTGGTCCCTTGCAGTCATAAACAGGTGAATTGATCATGGGGAACAAGGACATGGCAGACCAATTGAATACCTAGTTTGGTTCTGTCTTCACTAAGGAAGACATAAATAATCTGCCGGAAATAGCAGTGGAACGGGGGTCAAATAAGATGGAGGAACTGAGTGAAATCCAGGTTAGCCGGGAGGTGGTGTTGGGTAAATTGAACGGATTGAAGGCCGATAAATCCACAGGGCCAGATAGTCTGCATCCCAGAGTACTCAAGGAGGTAGCCACAGAAATAGTGGATGCATTAGTGATAATTTTTCAAAATTCCTTAGATTCTGGAGTAGTTCCTGAGGATTGGAGGGTAGCTAATGTAATCCCACTTTTTAAAAAAGGTGGGAGAGAGAAAGCGGGGAATTACAGACCAGTTAGTCTAACATCGGTAGTGGGGAAACTGCTAGAGTCAGTTATTAAAGATGGGATAGCAGCGTATTTGGAAAGTGGTGAAATCATTGGACAAAGTCAGCATGGATTTACGAAAGGTAAATCATGTCTGACAAATCTGATAGAATTTTTCAAGGATGTAACTAGTAGAGTGGATAAGGGAGAACCAGTGGATGTGTTATATCTAGACTTTCAGAAGGCTTTCGACAAGGTCCCGCATAAGAGATTGGCATACAAACTGAAAGCACACGGTATTGGGGGTTCAGTATTGATGTGGATAGCGAACTGGCTAGGAGACAGGAAGCAAAGGGTAGGAGTAAACGGGTCCTTTTCAGAATGGCAGGCAGTGACTAGTGGGGTACCGCAAGGCTCAGTGCTGGGACCCCAGCTATTTACAATATATATTAATGATTTGGACGAGGGAATTCAATGCAACATCTCCAAATTTGCAGATGACACCAAGCTGGGGGGTATAGTTGGGTGTGAGGAGGATGCTTGGAGGCTGCAGGATGATTTGGATAGGCTGAGTGAATGGGCAGATGCATGGCAGATGCAGTATAATGTGGATAAATGTGAGGTTATCCACTTTGGTGGCAAAAACATGAGGGTAGACTATTATCTGAATGGTGGCAGATTAGGGGAGATGCAACAAGACCTGGGTGTCATGGTACACCAGTCATTGAAAGTAGGCATGCAGGTGCAGCAGGCAGTGAAGAAAGCAAATGGTATGTTAGCATTCATAGCGAAAGGATTTGAGTATAGGAGCAGGGAGATTCTACTGCAGTTGTACAGGGTTTTGGTGAGGCCACACCTGGAGTATTGCATACAGTTTTGGTCTCCTAATCGGAGGATAGACATTCTTGCCAAAGAGGAAGTACAGAGAAGGTTCATCAGACTGATTCCTGGGATGTCAGGACTTTCATATTAAGAAAGGCTGGATAGACTCAGCTTGTACTCGCTGGAATTTAGAAGATTGAGGGGGGATCTTATAGAAACTTACAAAATTCTTAAGGGGTTGGACAAGCTAGATGCAGGAAGATTGTTCCCAATGTTGGGGGAGTCCAGAACAAGGGGTCACAGTCTAAGGATAAGGGGGAAATCTTTTAGGACCGAGATGAGAATTTTTTTTTTTCACACAGAGAGTGGTGAATCTGAGGAATTCTCTGCCACAGAAGGTAGTTGAGGCCAGTTCATTGGCTATATTTAAGAGGGAGTTAGATGTGGCCCTTGTGGCTCGAGGGATCAGGGGGTATGGAGAGAAGGCAGGTACAGGATACTGAGGGATTAACAGCCATGATCATATTGAATGGCTGTGCTGGCTCGAAGGGCCGAATGTTCTGCTCCTGCACCTATTTTCTGTTTTCTATGTTTCTATGACTGTGTCCGACCTGCCTGATTCAGGGGAGTAGAGATAAGGCTCCGGGAGGGGGGGGGGGGGGGGTAAAGGGTGGGTGGGAACGAGCAGCCACCCACTACGATAGGCGGAATGGTCCTTTTTATAGTTAACCCTGCTCACAGTCTCTGATGGGGCTGGTTTACCGCCCACCGCCCTCCCACGCTTTGCCCGCTGACCCTCAACACTTCACTGCCCTCCAGTAGCCGTCTCCTTACCTGCAGCCTGGACCGGGCCTGAGGTTTCCATGCTGCAGACTCCGACTTCCCCGGGTTTGACTGCGCTGGGTCTTAGTGCTAGTACCCCAACCCTGGTAACCTCAGTGGCTGTTCCACTGGGTCTTCCCCATTCCCCTCAAACCATATAAACCCAGCTTTTCCCCACCCACACTACAATCCTCATACCCCCCTACCCCCTGACTACCCACCAGCCCCCCACCTGACATCGCCTCACCCTCAGTCCACTGACCTGCCTTCCTCTGGCCCCAACCCCCATCCCTGCCGTGTGTTCACCATCCCCACTGACCTCCCCCTCTCAGATACTGAACGGTCTGTCCGCAGCAGAGGCCTCACCTTTGTCCCCCTCCATCCCTACCTCAATGAGTTCCGCTCCTGCCGCAATTTGGAGCTCTTCTTCCGAGGGCAGTCTTATGACAATGCTGCCAACATGGCTAGTAGATACAAGGGTATGCAGCAAAAAATCCTCAAACAAAATAAATTTGCAAGATTTATTCCATGCGCTGCTCATTCATTAAATTTGGTGGGCCGTTCGGCTGTTGATTGCTGCCTTGATGCAGTGAACTGTTTTGGAATTATCAATGAAATTTATACCTTCTTTTCATCCTCCACAAAGAGATGGGCAGTTCTAAAATCATTTTTGCAACCTCAGCCAAAAATGCCTAAATATTTGTCAGACACTAGGTGGGAGGCACATGCAAAAGCCACAGAAGCTATTTTGGAAAGTTACAGCGCTATCACTGATGCCCTCGGTCATTTGTATTCTGATGTTAATGTGAAGGGTGATACCAGGCTTCAAGCTAACAATCTTTTGCAGAAATTGGAAGAACTGGAATTTGTGTTTGTGCTGCATTTTTTGGACCCGTCTGCTAGGTAATTTCCACAAGGTCAACAAAGCCATTCAGAAATCCAAACTGTTATTGAGTACATGTGCAAGTTTGTACAGTTCACTTCAGGATTTTGTAAGCAAAATTAGAGAAGATTTTGATGAGCTTGAGCAACAAGCAAAGGCCACCTTGCCAGATGTTAACTACAGAACTGTCACAGGGAGACAAAGAGTAAGGAAATGATGGAGGTGCACCTGGTCCTGATGCTTTAGATAAACTCTCTTCAAGAGATAAGTTTAGGATAAAATCCTTGATTCCTATACTAGATGCACTTGAAACCAATTTAAAAAAGAAGAGATACTGTGTACAGTGCACAACAGTTTTCCATTCTTGCTAATCTGACTGCATCTAAGCAAGAAATTCAGCAGAGCTGTGGTCTATGAAGAGCATCTTCACGTACGTGCCCTGTCTCTTTAGGTGAGTCAGGACAGTGTGAAGAGCCATAGAGATGGCATCCTGTGTGGATCTGTGTGCCCTGTATGCGAATTGATGTGAGTCCAGTGAGGCAGGGATGCTGGATTTGATGTGTGAGAGGACCAGCCTTTCAAAGCACTTCATGGGTATTGGTGATAAGGCAACCGGACGGTAGTCGTTCAGGTTAGTAATTTTTGTCTTTTTCGGCATCGGCACAATGGTAGTTGACTTTAGGCACTTGGGGACTGTTGCCAGAGTTAGATACAGGTTAAAGATCCTGGTGAATACCTCAGCCAGCTGTTCAGCACAGTCCTTAAGTACCCTTCCTTGGACACCGTCCGGGCCTGCAGCCTTGCGTGGATTGACCCATCGCAGAGCGCACTGTACATCCTGTGTGCTCAATGTTAAGACCGGTCCCTCCGCCATGGCCGGGGTTATTCCACTCCTGGTGGTGTTGCCAGTTTTGAAGCAGGCAAAGAAGGTGTTAAGCTCATTGACCAGTGTGATATCACTGTGGGGGCAGGCAGGGCTGCTCTTGTAGTCCATGGCACTTGAGGTGGCTAGAGATGGTAGACAAGTAAGAGAAGATGAATCTGCTTTAGAATTTCTTCATCACAGTCAACCGTTTGCAATGGTACCTCCTTTGGTCCTAAAATTCAATAAAAAACAAACTTTAATTTAATTTAGAACCCGTTATACGTATAATCTCTATAGCCATACACATGACTCTTCATAAGTAGGTCAGAAGTCATGGTCTTTCTTCTCAGGTCATATCCATAGTGAGAGAGTACTGTACACAAACTCCATCAGATTGCAAGTCACATATAACAGCACTTAAGACATTACATGTATGCAAAAAACGTTTTACTGATGTTTAATAGGCTACTTCTTTAACCCATTGACACCAAACTCTGCATATATGTGGAGTTTTCACAATTCTTGTAATAACTCATGATGTACAATCATAAAACGTTTGAAGATAGATTAACAGAGAGACAACATTCTTCACAAATTGAGTCCACATTTGTCAAAGTTCAATATAAAGTATGCTCACAGGATCTTGTTTAATGCAAAATGATCAGTAATTTATAAAATTGGCAACAATTTTGATAATTGAAAAATCAATATTTCTAATGAAAATTGGCAATGTTTTATTGAGAATTTTAATGGAAATGCTCGTATTTTCATTTGTAATTCAATTGTAATGTAATCAATATAAGGAAAAAAGAAAAATATGTTGCCAATTTGAATGATGAAAGAAGGACTTTTTGGCTAATCAAAAAAAATTGATGTCTGTGGCATCAATGGGTTAAAATAAATAGAAATGTGATGTAATTTACCTTTTGGGAAATATGATGAGTAATTCGGTTGGCAATCACCTTTGTGTTCGAGTTTTCTTTCTTTTGGATCTTCCATTGCAGGATGCTGGTGTGGATGTTACTGCTATGCTATGGAGTTTTTTCATGTTATGATTAATAGTAAGATTAAACGAGAACTTACCAGTTTGAAGTTTGATCTTTATTTTAATAATAGTAATAACTGATAACTTATAAATATAAGATATATAATAATAATAGATAATAGTAATAACTGATGGAGGAAGTATGTTAACGTCTTTCAGACTTGAAACAAAGCTGAAAATCAATAATGTACAAACAAAAACCCCTGACCTGGGGGGACGTTTATGGAACAGAACTTAAAACAGTATCCGCAAACGTCGCGGGAGCAGCCACAGGTTTATTATAAAACCGTTGAAATGTGCCTTCATTGGCCCAGCCCGCTGTTGCGATTACATGATCCATGGGTACCTCCATGGTCCTCGCCGCTGATGTGGACGCAGCCCTGGTAGAATGAGATTTGAAGATATCAGTGTCTACCCCTGCTGCACCCAACACCACCCTGAGCCACCTGGAAATTGTCTGCACAGTTACCCTGTGGTGTGGGCCAGGTCTATGGTGTTTAAGTAATTCATCAATGAAAAAGGTTACCGTGGCAGGGGTCGAGACCATCCTGTCCAGTTTTAGCTTGTGGAGGGTCTGGACCCGCTGAGCTGTTGTAAGTGCCATCACTTTGTAGGTGAGTTTAGCCAGCGGGAGTTCCAAAACTGGTGACCAACTCCTGAGTAGGGACAACACTACCCCAATATCCCAGGTCATATCATGGTCTAGGAGGGTTAGAATTGAAAATACCCCTCATGAGTTTCAACATCAACTGATTGGATCCTACTCCGATAGTGAGGTAGGATGATAATGCGCTTATGGCACTATTGATGGCACTGTAGCTGAGGCCCTCATCATAGTGAAGGCCCGCGAGGAATTCCAGCACATCTTTGATCGTGGCAGAGTCGTAGGTGATATTAGTCCTGGAACAGAAGGCCTCCCATTTCCTTACATGGGTAAGGTACTGCTTCCTTGTGGACTCTCTGCACGATGCCGTGATTATATCCATGGTCCTGTTCGACAGCCAGAATTCCAGCAAAGGTCTCTTCAGAACCTGCAAGCCAACAGGTTCAGATGACCACGGCACGGATGACTTTCCCCTGATATGGGATGTGTCAGTAGTTTCGGGCATTTAGGAACCTACACCCATGGTTCCTTCACCATGTCGAGGACCACCGGGAACCATGGCTGTGTGGGCCAGTCGGGTATTAGCAGAATCCCTGATGCAGAATCTAGCTGGATTTTCCGCAATACCCGACTGATGAGGCTGAAAGGTGGAAATGCATAGAAGAACAGTTTCCCCCAATGTAGCGAGAACGCATCCATCGCTACTGCTCCAGGATCTTGGTTCCCAAGAGACATATGTTGGTATCTGATGGTTCAACCTGGACGCAAAGAGGTCGATATCTGGTGTTCCATACTTGGCTATGATATTAGCAAAAATTTGGGGGTTCAACATCCACTCGTTTAATCTTACTATTTCATTTCGGAGTCACGTGAGTGACTTCGTGAAGATTTCAAAGCTCTGTGATTACATGCCCTGGATCACGTCCATGCTCTCACATGGCCACAATATTGATGGAAGGAGTATATAAAACGTATTTCAGACTGGATGTACTGAAAAAATAATAATGTTTATTAATCACAAACAAAAAACCCTTTACTCGTATGTTGCTGACCAGCACTCAGCACAGCCTCTGCGAACATAACAGGAGCGGTAACAGGTTAATTGTAAAACCTCTGGAAAGTAGCTTCGCTAGCCCAGCCCGCTGTGGCGAGGATATGGTCCATGGGCACCTCCATGACCCTCGCCGCCGATGTGGATGCAGCCCTGGTAGAATGGGATTTAAAGATATTAATATCAATACCTGCTGCATCCAATACCACTCTGAGCCACCTGGAGATCGTCTGCACCGTCACCCTGTGATGTGGTTTCTTATGGCTTATCAGCAGGTTCCTCTCCATTCCCCTTAGGGTATGCGTCACTTTTATGTAGTGACGGATATGGGTGGCTAGGCAGAGCCTCACATCAGCGGGGTATGCCGGAAAAACCAGCTGCAGCCCTGTAAATCCAGGTCTATGCTGCTTCAGTAACACATCAATGTAAAAGTTACTCTCTCCGGGGTAGAGACCATTTTGTCGATATTGATTTTATTTAAGGTCTGTACCCATTGAGCTGATGTTAGCGCCATCAACATCAATTTCAAGGTGAGTTTGTCCAGTGGAAGTCCAATCATAGGTGACCAAGTCCTGAGTAGGGTCAGCACTACCCCAATGTCCCAGGTAACATTGTAACGTGGTTGGGGAGGGTTTGAGTTGAAGATACCCCTCATCAATTTGGACACAAGCTGGTGTGATCCTACTTCGATGGAAAGGTAGGAAGACAGTGCGCTTCTGGCACTGTTGATGGCGCTGTAGCTGAGGTGTTCGTCATGGTGCAACCCCGCAAGAAATTCCAGCACATGTGGTATCGTGACAGAGTTATATGAGATGTTCATCCGTGTGCAGTAGGCCTCCCATTTTCTTATTTGAGTTAAGTACTGTCTTGTAGACTCTGCACGATGCTCCGATGGTATCCATGGTCCTTGATGTGAGACCATATTGTAGCAGGGGTCTCTTCAAAACCTGCAGGCCAATAGGTTAAAATGACCGTGGCACGGATGGTATTCCCCTGTAGAAGAGTTAGTCACCAATTCAGGGCTCTTTTTCAAAAGTGCCCATGGTTCTCTAATCATCCCAAGGACCACCGGATACCATGGTTGTGTAGTCCAGTTGGGTATAATTAAAATACCCGTTGCAGAATCTGATTTAATTTTCCGCACTACCCGACTGATGAGGCAAAATGGAGGAAATGCATAGAAAAACCATTTCCCCCAGTGCAGCGAGAAAGCGTTCATCGCTATTGCCCTAAGATCTGATTCCCAAGATACATATGTTGGTACCTGATGGTTTAACCTCGACGTAAAAAGGTCGATATCCAGTTTACCAAATTTGGCTGCAATTTTTGTAAATATTTGGGGATTTAACATCCATTCGATGTTATCATAGAATACTCATGACCTAGTGTCCGCCACTGTATTGAGCTTACCTGGAAGATAGGTAGCTGATATGCCAATATTTTGTTCTGTGCACCAGAGCCAAATTGAATTAGCCAATTCATCGCAAGAAATTGACCTGATACCACCCATATGATTTAAATATGCCACCACAGTGGTATTGTCTATTTGGAGACGGACATGAGTACCAGTAAGGTTTGAACAATAAGCTCGTAGTCCGTGAAATGCTCCTAGCATCTCCAAATAATTTATCCCTTGTGATAACAAAAGGGTATATTCCTGTGAGTCCCATCTGCCACCACAACTAGAATTAATGTTGGTAGCTCCCCAGCCATGGGAGCTTGCATCAGTTCGTAAGTACACTGATGGGTGAGGCACAATGATGGGCTTGAATGAGTTACGAATGTTGTCAATCCACCATTGTAACTCAAATTTTGCCTTGATAGGCAGCTGCATAGGTCTATCAAAATGTCCAGCATTAATTTTTAATGCTTAAATCTTGGATCTTTGTAAATTTTGATAATGTAAAGGTCCAAATTGTGCAGCTGGAAATGTGGCTACCAATTTCCCAATTACCTTAGCAGCATGTCTAATTATCGGTGTACTGGCGCAGACAACTTTATTGCATGCTTCGATGATGTCCATAGCTTTGTTAGTTGGTATAGAAGTAATCATTTGATTGGTATCAATTGTGAATCCCAAATAGTTCATAACCTTTCATAAAGGTTCAATCTTGGGGTGTTAATGGCGGAGTAGCAAGATGGATTCAACAGTGGCTGAATGGGAGATGCCAGAGAGTAATGGTGGATGGCTGTTTGTCAGGTTGGAAGCCGGTGACCAGTGGGGTGCCTCAGGAATCTGTGTTGGGTCCACTGTTGTTTGTCATGTACATCAATGATCTAGATGATGGGGTGGAAAATTGGATAAGTAAGTATGCAGATGATACTAAGATAGGTGGTGCTGTGGATAATGAGGTAGATTTTCAAAGTCTACAGAGAGATTTGGGCCATTTGGAAGAGTGGGCTGAAAGATGGCAGATGGAGTTTAATGCTGATAAGTGTGAGGTGCTACATCTTGGCAGGACAAATCAAAATAGGATGTACATGGTAAATGGTAGGGAATTGAGGAATGCTGTGGAACAGAGGGATCTAGGAATAACTGTGCATAGTTCCCTGAAGGTGGAATCGCATGTAGATAGGGTGGTAAAGAAAGCTTTTGGTGTGCTGGCCTTTATAAATCAGAGCATTGAATATCCGAGTAGGGAAGTAATGTTAAAATTGTACAAGGCATTGGTAAGATCAATTCTGGAGTATGGTGTACAATTTTGGTCGCCTATTTATAGGAAGGATGTTAACAAAATAGAGAGAGTACAGAGGAGATTTACTAGAATGTTGCCTGGGTTCCAGCAACTAAGTTACAGAGAAAGGTTGAACAAGTTAGGTCTTTATTCTTTGGAGCGCAGAAGGTTAAGGGGGGACTTGATTGAGGTCTTTAAAATGATGAAAGGGATAGACAGAGTTGACATGGATAAGCTTTTCCCATTGAGGGTAGGGAAGATTCAAACAAGAGGGCATGACATGAGAATTAAGGGACAGACGTTTAGGGGTAACATGAGGGGGAACTTCTTTACTCAGAGAGTGGTGGCTGTGTGGAATGATCTTCCTGCAGAAGTGGTGGAGGCAGGATCGATTTTAACATTAAAAGTAAAGTGGATAGGTATATGGACAGGAAGGGAATGGAGGGGTATGGTCTGATTTCAGGTAGATGGGACTAGGGGAAAATAAATGGTCGACACGGACTGTAAGGGCCGAGAAGGCCTGTTTCCGTGCTGTAATTGTTATATGGTTATATGGTTATGTTGATTCACGTTTTTCTCTCACATCGGTTGTTTCGACAATAATCGACCAGGCACCGGGGTCACTTTAAACGTACGTTTATTGAGCAGGAGTCTCCACACAAGTTTAACAACCTAGCAAAGAGTCAAGCTCTCTGCCCTTAAATGCAATGCTTTATATATGTTAATGCCACCGTTTAGCCCCTCCCACATTACCCAATTAACCAACAGACCTGTACACAATGGTCATGATAACAGGCACGTACACAATGGGAGATGTTAATTAGTGGAACAACACTAGAGCTAAGACAGGGACATTTCGCAGACTTTCGGGAGCTAGTGGTTTGCATATTCTTCAGCCTTCTGAAAATCAGCCACCTCAATCAGACAGGTGCGAGGAACATAGCCACATAGTCAGCAACTTTGGTCAGCAGATATTTTAAGTTTCAACCCAGTCCACCTGACCTCCATTTTCCCTTCACAGAACCATTTTACAGTTCTGATTCAAGATTTACATTCACATTCCACCCTTTTGCCATTCTTATGGCAACACTCATAGTCCATTTAAAAGTCCCATTCGCCGAATCACGTAACCTTCTAGTTCCCTGGCCAAGGCTTCTTGGACCGTCCGACCTTTCTCCCCCAATTCTCCTTCCTCACTCACTTCATTATTTTCGCTGTCGTTTGGGGAATGGTAACAGTCTCTCCTGCTCATGCTGTTGTCATTATTTGTGGTGAAGTTACATGGCCTAGCTGGTGCTCTTGACGCCATCCTAGATCCATTATAGCAATTGTCGTAGGAGTCATTATTGTTCTTACGTGGCGGTAAGCAGTTGGCCGGTGGAGCAAGAAGCATATCATAGTCGATGCTGACGGGCTTGACAGGGACCGTTTCTTTTTCCTGGCACTTCACCAGTCGTCCAGTTCTGCCCCATGCAGGGGATGGGGTAAACAGGGAGGTAACTGATGTCATTTGTGGATAACAAACCACCTGCCCCTTCCCGAATAGCTCGTTGTGTGCCTGGATGAATAAATTGGAGTTTTCTCGTTCCCCTCTCTTTCCTCGTTCGTTCCATCCATGTTCAGGCTTTGTCCATTTCCAGCCAAAACCTATTAACCCTGCAGTGGTCGCCACACATATGAATGCCACAAAGACCCTTATCTTAGCGATTTATTTCATATCTGTGAAGACAAGGGAGGGAAAAAGAAAAGGACGTGCAATTTCATGTCAAAATTAATTTGTGCCTTGCTTCCCGTGGACTGGATCCCCCTCCCTGACCTCGACCTCCCCCCTTTGCTTGGTGTCACCAACCACTTTGCAATGGTGCAAATGCACCAATGCCGATCGGCCTTCTACCTTTACTGTGGTGGGGGTGGTGAGGAGAACCTGGAAGGGGCCCAACCATCGAGGAGAAAGGGTGTCCTTACGAATCCAATTCTTAATCAACACATAAGAGCCCGGGGTGATCCATCCATTAACGGGAAAATCTATGTCGCCCACATAAGCGGCCTTGACCTTCCCATGAATCTCACGCACGGCCCTTGTAAGGGCAAGGACGTAAGAGACCATCCCCTCCGTCATGTGATGCAGTGTCATTGTGGCCGGGATAATGTCTGTCCAGGGGGTGCGCAGAGGTCGGCCGTAGATGATCTCTGCAGGAGACAACCTTGTCTTCCCTGCGGGAAGGACTCTAATCTGAAACAAGGCAACAGGCACCATTTTAACCCAGGTGGAGCCTGATTGGTCCACCAGCTTGGCAAGCTTGGTCTTCAGGATCTGGTTCAAGCGTTCCACCGTTCCTGCAGCCTGTGGGCGATAAGCACAATGCAGCCGCTGGGTTACGCCCAGCTGTCGGCACAATTCTTTATTGATCGCGGCAATAAAGTGGGGGTCGTTATCCGAACTGATGGTGTTTGGAACCCCAAATCGAGGAACAAACTGCCGTAACAAAATAGACACCACCGTAGAAGCAGTGCAATCAGTGGTTGGAAAGGCTTTAATCCATCTAGAAAACACAACAATAACAAGTACATGTTTATAACACTGACACTAGTAGCAGTAGGTAATGGAGTACGACCCGTCTGGCAGACAACTCCTTTACCAGGGTTGTGTGTAGCACAGGTGAGGCACCGTGCACTAGTTTGGGCTGCCAAAATCTTAAGTCGAGGATGCCACCATGCCTGTAAGAGAGCGTCTACTAGCAAGGTGGCCCCACAGAGAGTGGCTCGATGTAGGCAATCAACGACCCAGGTCGCTAACTGGTCTGTCATACAGGTCTGTACGGCCGGCGTGAGCCACAATCCGGAGTCAGCCTTCTGACAGCCCAGCTGCTCCCATTCTATTATAACATCAACAGAGGCGTCCCCCTGTAAGAGCAATACATCATTCATGGTTGGCATAGGTTTCTCAGATTCAGACGAGCCCATATAAAGGCTTTTCACCTGCCTCATCATACTACCCATCACTTTAAATCTACCGCGTGAAGCACACTTAGCCGCTTCGTCAGCCAACCTGTTACCGATTTGGACCGGGGAATCTCCTGTCGTGTGGGCCGCACATTTAATTACGGCTACCGCAGAGAGCAGGAGGATAGCATTCAACAGGTCAGAGACCAGGATCTGATTGGCAATCTTATGGCCCGTCGAGGTGAGGTATCCCCTGTTTCTCCATAACTGTCCGAAATCGTGAACGACTCCAAATGCGTATCGGGAGTCGGTGTAAATATTGACGGAGTGGCCCTCTGCAAGGACACAGGCTCAAGTGAGGGCAAACAACTCGGCCTGCTGAGCAGAAAATGGTGGGTCAAACTGCCACAATCCAGCAAGGTTCCATCTTGCTTAACTACCGCAAAGCCTGACAGGCGGTGTCCCTGCTCGTTGATGGACGAACTTCCATCGGTATAAAGGATCAAATCTGGAGAGGCTAGAAGTTGATCGCTAAGGTCAGGGCGCGGACTCGTATCCGCGAGAATAGCCTCCATGCAGTTATGGTCGCATGGAGCGAGGGGGTCAGGAGGAGAACAGAGAAACGCAGCGGGGTTGATAGTAGTGCAATGCCGGAACTGTAGCTTGGGATTATTCAACAGGTAGATCTCATATTTATTTTGTCTGGCTGAGGTCAAATGCTGGGTCTGGAGTTGTCCCAGTAGGGCGGTCACAGAGTGGGAGGAATATACGGTAATGTCCTGCTGGAGAGTGAGGTTGGCGGCCGACTGAAGACTATTGTAAACCGCTGTCAGAATTTGTGTACAATGGGGATACCCCAGTGCCACAGGGTCTAACTTGGATGAATAATACGCCACTGGTCGGTGCTTATCCCCATGCAGTTGGGTCAAAACCGCAGTGGCACATTCGCCCAGGACGGTACAATAGAGCTGAAAAGGTCTATCATACAGGGGTCGCCCCAGCGCGGGAGCCTTCTGCAGGGCCTCTCGTAGATTATTGAACGCTGTCAAGGCTTCACATGACAACACAAAGGTACTTTCCTCGCTGGTGTAAGGGGTCAGGTGCTTTATGTCCAGGGCCACATTCGGAATCCACTGACGGCAGTAGTTGATCATTCCCAGCCACTGTCACATTCCCCTGGCTGACGTGGGAGGTGCTGTTCTGTAAATGGGGTCTGTGCGGCTCTCGTCCAACCAACAGCCATCTGCGAAGATTATGACTCCGAGGAATTTCACCTCCTTTTGACCGACATGTACTTTGGAGGGGGACACGACGTACCCCAATGCCTTCACAAAGTTCAACAACAAAATTATAGCTTCCCTATTCTGCTCCTCCGTTTCACTGGCCACTAAAAGGTCATCGACGTACTGGATCAATGCAGACCCCTCAGGTAACTGAAGGTTTTGTAACTGCTGTTGCAGACAACGAGAAAATAGGGTCGGTGAGTTTACAAAGCCCTGTGGAAATCTGGTCCATGTATACTGTTGTCCATTATAGGTGAATGCGAACAGGTACTGACAGTCTGGATGTAAAGGAATTGAGAAAAAGGCATGTTGGCGATCCACCGATCCAAAGACTGTTGCTTTAACCGGGATGGTAGCAAGAATATGTGCTGGGTTAGGAACAAGAGCATGTAATGGTTGTACTATGGCATTGATGGCCCACAGGTCCTGGACTAGACGATACTGATTCGGTTTTCCTGGTTTTGGGACTGTGAGAATCGGTGTGATGCAGCAGTACTGGCATGTGATCAAAATACCCTGCTCCAATAGGCCTTTGAGTAACCTGTCGATACAGGGTACGGCCTGGACTTTCAAGGGATATTGTCGTATAGATGGCATGGCTACACCAGGCTTGACCTGCACCAGGACTGGCTCAACATTTGTAAGTCCTACTTGAGTCTGATCATTCGCCCATACTTCCGGATCAGTAAATTCCACAATATCTCGGCTCTTATGGTGTCTCAAGGTACCCTCCTGAGTAGGTCGGGCGGGTGAATAGGTAATGGACAGATCAGAGGTAACTTGCTGGGGGCCTTGGATATTTTCATCTGATCCCTTCAAGGCCTGAAAAACCATTGGTCCGAGATCTTTGGCGGTATATGGAAGGTATACTTTTAGCCTAAGATGAGGTGCGATGCCAGGACTTTGCCTCCAGTTGGACATAGATATTGACACGGCCAACACTTCTCCTTCCCGACCGGTTACGGTAGCCAACTCGGTGATGGTCCACTGACTGCCCTCATGGGGCCCAAAGAATTGCTCCAGTTCCGAGTTGGATCCACTCACATCATATGCAAGTGTGACATGGTGTTCTTGGTCCTCCAAGTCCAGGCTCCACCACTGGGGTGTTCGATGCTGATAGCACTGTCGATGTTGAGTGTGTTGAATCTCTATGGAATGCGGCTGACATACAAGCAGAAGCTGTAGTCGACAAAGTAGGTCTCGTCCCAAAACATTAATGTCCAAATTGTTAGTCACCACAAATTGGTGCATAATGCGGATTCCTTCATACTGGACAGACACTGGTACAGTTAGGCGATAAGGGTGGGGGATTCCATCAAAGCCTTGTAACATTTCATGCTGTCCAGTAGTCTGGAGGGCTAAGGAACATTGCACTGATGAAACAGTTGCTCCGGTATCAACAAGGAAGGAGTGTGATTCATTATTAACTGTCATCTTCAGGTGTGGCTCCGGGATACTGTCATTCCTCCTTGTTGGGGATATCGACTGCATCTTTGGTGGTCAATTTTCAAAGGGGTTTTGGTGTATTCCTTGGAAGGAGGGAGAGGGACCTGGGTACCCTCCTATGGGTCCTTGTTGGCCTTGCTGTCCAGGTTGTCCGTATTGTCCCTGGTTTGGGGGTCCTCTCTCACTTCCTCGTCTTCCTTCTTGCTGGTTATCACTTGGACAATCTTGGCGCACGTGACCTTTGCCTCCACATTCATAACAAATCAAGGGTTTTCTTGGTCCCCATCTTATTCCTCCATATGGCCGCAGGTTGTTCCCTCCGCGGGGTGCATATGGTGGCCCATACGGGGAGGCATTAGGTCCGTTCGGATGTCCCCAAGGGAAAGGGTACGTATTGTGCTGGCTATTCAAAAAGAATATGGCACAGCGGCGAACACAATCCCCCTCCAGCTCCACCTTCTCGACCTCATAATAACGAATGGGAGAGCGAAGGGGACACGGCATCTGAAGACAGAGACGAGAGAAGGGAGGAAGAGGCTAGAAGGGCTAGGAAGAAGAAGCACTCCCCACGCGCAAGACTGGTGCTCCATCTGGTATCCTCGAGTCTCTGCGTGCGGAGGTCCCTTGGGGTTTGGCGGCTGCTCTCGGGTGATAACATATTCCGTCTTTACCTTTGCTGGTGGATCCCTAGCTTCTCCTCTCTTCCACAATGCACATACGGCGCGGCACATATCAAGGGTGGTCATGCCGGTCCAATTTAGATTATTAGTCTTAACGCTGGTACCGACGCCGTCGGGCAAGCAGAGCATTAGTGTAGCACAGAACTGGGGAGATTGCTGACCGGTGTTAAAGTTCTGGTCCCCAGCATGCGAGCCATACATATCCTTAAATCTTTCCAAGAAGTCCTCGGGGTCCTCATTTCGCTTGGGTTTCTGATCCAGTACCTTGGGCAAGTCAATAGGTTTTCTCAGGGTCGCTTCGAGAGCTGCCAGGAGTAGGGTCTTCCGCTGTTCATCTCTGGCAACTCCCGGGTGCACAGCTTCCATAGCAGCGTGGTCATTGTGCCCCAGCTGGGTGAGGAACTTGCCCCACTGCGTTTGATTCAGGGATTGTCTCACCAGACTCCAGGCGTCCAAAGAGACGGCTTGGTAGGCGTCCAACATGTTGCCGATGAACTCCACAAATCGTCCTGGGCACTTGACTTTGTCTGGTGCCCCATTCAGGAATATCAACATATCGTTTGGTTTCCACGGAGGGTACACCTGGATGGTCACAGGGGGCCCTCCTGCTACAATGGCCACCCCAGCAGCTGCAGGATTCGGGACTGTTCTCATTGGCATTTGTCTTGCGCGTGGGGAGTGCTTCTTCTTCCTAGCCCTTCTAGCCTCTTCCTCCCTTCTCTCGTCTCTGTCTTCAGATGCCGTGTCCCCTTCGCTCTCCCATTCGTTATTATGAGGTCGAGAAGGTGGAGCTGGAGGGGGATTGTGTTCGCCGCTGTGCCATATTCTTTTTGGGTTTGTTCCGGGGGTTCAGTTTAGTTTTGCCTCCCACGGAGTCAGTGGATTGTGGGGCACCAGGTGAGTATGGAGGGGGTCGGCCTGCGGGGGGGTCGGGGGGGGGGGGGCAACTGTCTTCCCGGTGGTCTCCCCTGAATGGGGTTCAGCGAGGGTACAGGAGATTTGTAAACTGACATCTGTGAAGGACAAGTTTTAATCTTGGATCGAGTCGCGGGAATTGAAGGAGCAGATACTGGACTGGCAATGGGATGCGGCTGGTTCAGCGGGGGTGCTCCACGGACTCCCCAATGATAATCCTCTACCTCCTCCTTGTCGTCACCTCCCAAATCTATGCCAGCCACCGACTTACATAAGTCTTATCTATCTTGGCCTTATTTTGTCCCTATCTCTCCTGACGATCCTTACTTTCCTTAGCATGCCTGCATTCCTGTTTTAATACTGTCACTGACTTCTCCTGACCCCCCTCGGTCAGGGGTATTCCTAGTTTCAAGGCATTATTCTGCCAACTGGCCGTTAAAGACCGTACCTTTTCTCTGTTACAATGATCGATCCACAACTGAATGGCCTTTATATATATATTTTTTTTATCCGTTCTCCATATTACACTTTGGGTCCTTGACAACACACCCATATCCTTGGAACCCCCTTCAGGCCATTCATCCTTCCCCAGTTTATGAATGAGTCCTCCCGACATACGCATAAGGGCTCCTCCATTTCTGGATGCAAGAAACATAGCTGATGTAATGGCCGGTCTGGGTGACCACTGGTGTCCATACCATTACCCATTTTTATACTTATACTATTACACACAATATTTCAGGGTTAACCGCGAGTCCTTGGTTCCGCTATATCTCACTCGGTCACTTCAATTCCTGACCTTCGCGTGGAGGATTTCCTCTCTTAAAAACCAGCCTAAGGCGGACTTTCTGTGAGATACGGAGGTACCTTGGTCTCGTTAACACTCAATACTTGTTAACTCTTTCAGGGTTATCCTAGAGTCCTTGGTTCCACCGTATCTCACTCAGCCACTTTAAAGCGGACTTTCTGTGAGATATGGGGGTACCTTGGTCTCGGTTAATGTCTCAATACTAGTTAACTTTATTACACAAATATCACAACAATATTTCAGGGCTAACATTGTGTCCTTGGTTCCGCCGTATCTCACTCAGCCACTTTAAAGCGGACTTTCTGTGAGATATGGGGGTACCTTGGTCTCGGTTAACGTCTCAATACCAGTTAACTTCCTATACACAGTGCACTCCTCTTATATACCATCTACAGTCCCCCTCTATGGGGTGTTTTATCCGCTCGATCAGACTAGGATAATCCTCGAGACGGCCCTATCCCAGTGCCCACAACCGGAACGTTCGGATGTCGTCCCACCAACTGACGCAAGTCAGCGAATTACCCTGCTACGCCGGGTTACGAGGAAGGACCAAGAGGAGATTTAACTAAATCTACTCACTTGGCTGCGCAACCTTCACATCGATCCCGTCGCCCAGTGGATTCACTCGCCGGCTCCATCAGTCGCTGGTTGACATCCCACTCCTGACACCAAATGTTGATTCACATTTTTCTCTCACATCGGTTGTTTCGACAATAATCGACCAGGCACCGGGGTCACTTTAAACGTACATTTATTGAGCAGGAATCTCCACACAGGTTTACCAACCTAGCAAAGAGTCAAGCTCTCTGCCCTTAATTGCAATGCTTTATATATGTTAATGCCACCATTTAGCTCCTCCCACATTACCCAATTAACCAACAGACCTGTACACAATGGTCATGATAACAGGCACGTACACAATGGGAGATGTTAATTAGTGGAACAACACTAGAGCTAAGACAGGGACATTTCTCAGACTTTCGGGAGCCAGCGGTTTGCATATTCTTCAGCCTTCTGAAAATCAGCCACCTCAATCAGACGGGTGCGAGGAATATCAAAGTTGCGAATATGCAGCATCAGCAGGATAATGTGTATTTCTCAGGATCACAACTTCCTGAAACCTGCAGCCACATAGTCAGCAACTTTGGTCAGCAGATATTTTAAGTTTCAACCCAGTGCACCTGACCTCCATTTTCCCTTCACAGAACCATTTTACACTGCTGATTCGAGATTTACATTCACAGTTATAACCTGTGATGGGTAGAACTTAGATTTGTCTGGATGGATTATAAACCCCATTTTTTGGAATAATTATGCAGTAGCTGTGACTGCCAACTTTGTTGATTCCATAGTATCTCCTACTATTAGGATATCATCCAAGTAGGTCATGACTATACTATGACATTTTTGGATATCATCCAAGTAGGTCATTGTCTCCTCAGTGTTGCTAACACTGGTTTCAATAATTTGGTAAATAATCTAGGGGCTGTAGTAAGCCCATTAGGCAGAGCTCTATATTGCCAAAGTTGATCCATCCAAACAAACTTCAAGAACTTCCTGTGATGTTTCCGTATGGATACTGAATAGTATGCATCTTTTAAATCGATGCATGCCATGAAGCAGCCTTTAGAAACCAATGACTTGGCTGTTTCAAACATGTCAATTTTAAAATGGGTGTATTTCACAAAGGTATTCAACTGGGTTAGATCAATAATGACGCGACATCCACCAACATTTTTGATTTTAGTAAAGATGTTGGATACGAACTCAAGCGATTCGTGAATCGTTCTTTCTATCACCCCTTTGTCTTGTAGCCTCAAAATTTCAGCATGTCCTTCCGCTATTTCCTTATTGGAACGTGCAAATTTGCGGTCTGGTACACGTTGAGGCGGGGGAAGTTGTTCATTTATGAACTCAAATTTGTACCCCTGAATACTTTGTAATATAAACACATCTGAGGTGATAGAATTCCATGCATCCCCAAAAAATCGCAATCTCCCACCGATATGTGAGGACCCGCAAACTTCGAGTTGAGGGTTGGTTTGATGGTGGTCTTCCGGAACGCATTAATCTCATACTGGGTGTTGCACAATAAAGCAAGAGCATCTTCTTGTTCAGTAGTCAACTCTGTCCCATCTACCGACCTTGCAAACACAGTAATCCCTGATGTAAGCAGCTTCAGAATCTTTTGCAACTTTATTTCTTGTGCTCTGATTCCCGAGCTGGTGTTACCCCAAATAGTGTGTTCACTGTTGGTACATTCAGTGAGTTCCAGTTGTTTGGAGCCTTGTACCGGTTCATGGCTTCGGTAAGGACCTGATCTTGTAGCTGATGGGTGGCAAGGAAATCTATACTGGCCGCCAATTTGGGTTGAAGAGGTTGACCCGAGGACTTTGGTTGAGCGAACTTGGATACAACTCCCAATAGTTCTTCCTGAGCAATTTCAGGTGCCGCAGGTTCCTGTACTAATATTTCTTCCTCCTCCCCTGGCTGCTGATCCCTTGCACTTCCCATTGATGATGGGGATATGTTGCCCCCCATCGGAAATCTCCTTGAACTAGAGGGCATAATGTCCTGCTGCTGGAGATTGTGTTCAAGGATACGCTCCATCATGCGTTCCATGTGTTCTATGTGACCATCGCCGCCAATTGCGGACGATAGGTCGGCTTCCTCATGTCCAAAAGAAACCCTGAGGCTTCTATCATCGGCCCGCACCTTGTCGAGGTGAGAACTCGGGTGCCGTGATAGGATGTCGCTGCCTGCCGCTGCTGTGGGGCTATGCGACCCCCGCGCGGACCTGCCGCTAGTCTGCCGTCTTTCGAACGAAAATGGCCCGCTAGTCTCAATAGACGTGCGGTGAAAAGTCAGCACCTACCGCCTCAGCGTGGTGTCCCGACGTCCGCGCGGGCTTGCCGCCTGTCCTCCTAAGGGACGAAGGCGATGTGCGGTCACGTCCTGCCACTAAGGGGGGGTGCGGTGACCGAGATGAGACTCCACCTGCCCGAGATCTTGTGGCCTTCCCTGGTGGTGAGTCTATACCAGCCATAATTAAGAGGCCGGTCGGGTCCTGTTGTAGGGCTCCCTGACTTTCGCGCCCTTTTCCCGGCCCGACCAGCGGGTGTTGCCGTTGTAGTGGGCAGCTCCGGGATGTGTGGCCGCTGACTTCTTCCAGAAGTTCTGCGACCTGCATTTTTACTCCTGTCCATCGATTCCTGTGGATTAAAAGTTTTCGCACAGAAACCAACCAGCTCAAGTTTAGTTCTACCTACCTGAGTGGCTCTTATGAAGGGCCAGCCTCCAGCCATCGACTGCAACTGCGAGCGACGATATGTTGCGCATGCGTGCTGGCGGGGTCTTCAGGAAGTCACTCACGTGACTCCGAAATGAAATCATGCATTGTTGAACAGTATGCTTTTAAGCCATAGAATGCACCCAGCAATTCTAAGTAGTTTATCCCATGCATCTGCAGGATTAATGCCTCTTGCATACTCCATCTGCCGCCACAGCTAGACTCAGTATCAGTGGCTCCTCATCCCGAAGCACTCACATCAGTTTGTAAAATAACTGAAGGTTGTTTAGTCAGAATGTCTCCAGTACATCGTGAGACATTAGTTATCCACCATTGCCACTCAGTGATAGCTTCGACTGGCAACTACATTGGTCTATCAAAATGACCTGAATGTTCTTTGAGTGCTTGTTCTTTAGCTCGTTGCACATTCTGATAGTGCAGAGGCCCAAGCTGCACTCCAGGGAAAGTCTCCACTAATTTACCAATAACACTGGCTACTCGTCGGATGGAGGGTTGCTGTTCATCTACCAGATTGCTACAGGCCTCCATAATTTCTAAAGTTTTGGCCGTAGGCAAAGTCACTGACATGTTAGTTGAATCAATGATGAACCCCAAATAGTCAATCAGTCTAGATGGTATTAATTTGGATTTAGTTGGATGGATGTGGAAACCTAACCTCTCAAACATGTGGTTGTTTGGTAACTGAAACCGACAATTCAGCTGCTTCCTGAGTTTTGCCTATGATCAGAACATCATCCAAGTATGCCATCACAATGTGATTCTGAGCGCAGAGTAGTCCTAATACTGATTTCAACAATTTTGTAAATAACCTAGGGGCTGAGGTTAACCCATTGGGCAAAGTTTTAAATTCCCACCGCTGTCTCATCCAACTAAATTTTAAGTATCTACGGTATTGGTGATGAATTGGTACTGAATAATATGCATCTTTCAGATTTATACTCGCCATATAACACCCTTTGGATACCAGTTGCTTAGCAGTACTGAAGGTTTCCATTTTAAAATGTTTACACTGGACATAAGAGTTCAGTCGGGTTAGGTCCAGAATGACTCGACACCCACCATCCTTCTTTTGCCTGGGGAATATATTGGACACAAATTGTTGAGGCTGATGTGCCGTCCTTTCAATTACCCCTTTTTTGAATAATATTTCAATTTCATCATTCACCTGTAGAGTTTCTGGTTTTGAAAACACCAATACCCAACTTGGTGTATTTTGTACGGGTGGATGTACTTCAGAGATAAACTCGATTCGAGACCCCCGGATACTGTCCAGTATAAATGGATCTGATGTTATACAGCACCATTCATCATTGAACAATTGCAACCTACCCCCTACTGGTGACTGATCTCTAGGGGATATGTCTTGGACAAGTCCAGTTACTCGTTCCTCCATAGTTGCTGGACTCCTCTGTCTCCTGGTCCTGTTGGGGGTATGCATTCATGCGTGCCAATGGCGTATAGATGGAATCGCCCGGCTCGGTCCTTGACCTGCACCAGCGTCTGTAGCCCGTCTGAAAGGATATGGTCTGTGAGGCGGCATGTTTCAACGAGGCCGATTGTTTTTGCCTCATCATCAGGGTCTCGCTAGATCCTCCCGGAATAGTAAGTTTGGTGGCTGAATATTGGAAGATCTGCATAAGGCTGTGAATCGTAGGCTTGATGGCAATTTTCCTTAAACAATTGATTTCAAAATGGGCGTTACACAGCAGGGCCATCATATCCTGCTGTATGTTTGATAGTGGTGCCCCATGTACCATTCGCCCAAACGCCATTATTCCCACTCCAACCAGTTTTAAGACTTTCTGCAGCCTCAACTCATGCGCCCGCATGGATACGCCCATTTGCCCCCAGATGGCCTGGTTCACTATGGGCACTTTGAGCGATGCACAGCTAACAGGTGTCTCGTATCTTCTCGAGGTTTCATCCATTATGGATTCCTGGAGCTGGTGCGAGGCCATATAGTTGATATTTCTGGACAGGTTTTCGTCCATCTCCTCACCAGTTCCAGCCGGTATGGCAAATTTACTTGCCGCATCCGGCACACCTGGAGCGAAGCTCGTGTGCTTTGGTGTATGCTCCTCCGCTATCTCACCAACTTCAGGGTCAGAGTCAACTGACCTGGCTCTCCCTGCTCATGCACAAGGGAGGTAGCATGCAGCCCTTGACTTGGCATGGCTGGTATGGGCCCCCATGCAGACTCATAGGCATATGGTTCTATCTGCAGGTATAGCTCTTCTCTATGCGGACCTCTGCTAGAGGTGCTGCTGAGAGCTCCTGGGGATCCCCGGGGTATAAAACCTCATGGTTAGAACACCTCATGGTTGAGTATTTTCTCTGGGAGGTGTTCCATTTTATTCAGACGTCCCCAAACCTTTTTGTTGGTAGGAGGGGAGTCTTCTTGGCCTGACTCATCAGAGTCGACAGGCCTTGATGATTTCCTCTTGGCCTTCCTCCCGACAGGAGTGGCCAAATTGCTCTGAGGCACCGGAGTTGCTGCTGGCGGCTCTGGAGCCGGCGTATGCCCGCTGACCGAGGTCCCGCGGTCAGGCTTTTTACTTTTGTCAGCGGCACACCTCGCCTTACTTTTAGTTTTTTTTCCATATTGGAATTGTTCCTGCTGGCTCCTGCAACCAACCTCATGCAACCAAGCAAAATCGCAGTAAAGTTTAAAACACTTACCTGCAAGTTTTTAACTTACCGCTGGTGGAGCTGCGCTCTCCACACATGCGTCTGACGTAATGACGCGCATGCGCACTGGCGGAGCTTCTTCACGGAATCACTCACGTGACTCCGAAGTAAAATCCACTCCACATGCATCTGGGTCAGAGCTGTAGTAGTTGGATCCCACTTTGTCCCTGTAGGCTCTCTTGGCTTTCTTGATGGTCTTCCGGAGGTCATATCCCGCTGCTTTGTAGGCGTTGGGGTCCCCTGAGTTGAAGGCAGTGGTCCGTGCTTTGAGTTTGGCACAAATTTCCCCTCTGACCCAGGGTTTCTGATTTGGGTAAGTGCAGGTGGTGGCTTTTGGAACAACATCATCGATGCACTTACTTATGTAGCCTAAGACAGAGACTGTGTATTCGTTGATGCTGCCTTCTGCTGCATCCTCAAACATCTGCCAGTAAGTTTTGTCAAAGCAACCCTGTAACACCACATCAGCCTCATTGTTCCATTTTAAATGTCCCTGGAAACCGCTTTTTCCTGTTTTAGTTTCTGCCTGTATGCAGGCAGCTGTAGAACGGAACGGTGATCTGCCTTCCCAAAAGCAGGGCGGGGGATGGGCTTGTAGCAGTCTCTGAATGGGGTGTAACAATGGTCCAGGGCCTGCTCTCCCCTGGTGGAAAAATGATGTTGGTGATATTTTGGGAGAACCTTCTTCATGTTGGCTCTGTTTAAGTCTCCCACAACAATGACTGCAGATTCAGGGTGGGAGTTCTCCAACTCATTTACTGTCCTATACAGTTCATCCAGGGCTAGGGATTTATCAACCTGTGGGGGGATGTAAACAGCTGTGAGGAGGACTGAGCTGAACTCTCTCGGGAGGTAGAAAGGTCTAGCTTTAATGGTCAGCAGCTCCAGAACCAGGGAGCAGTGAGTAGTGAAAACGCAGACATCCGTGGCCCGTGCTGCAAATGTAGGTCCCTTGCAGTCAGAAACAGGTGAGTTGATCATGGGGAACAAGGATACGGCGGACCAATTGAACCTGCCTCTCTGCTCTTGTACCCATCCGCCTGCCACCAGATTTAAACTAATGTGGCAGGGGGATGGGTACAAGAGCAGAGAGGCAGGTGGGTGTAAAACGAGGGTGGAAGCAATAGGGAGCAAGGTGAAAAGTAAAAGTGGCTGGCAGACAAAACCAGGGCAAAAATCAAAAAGGGCCACTTCTCAACAAAATTGTATAAGGGGTAAGAGCGTTGTAAAAACAAGCCTGAAGGCTTTGTGTCTCAATGCAAGGAGTATTCGTAATAAGGTGGATGAGTTGAACGTGCAGATAGCTATTAATGAGTATGATATAGTTGGGATCACGGAGTATAGAAGCAGGGAGGTTCTACTTCAGTTGTATAGGGTCTTGGTGAGGCCACACCTGGAGTATTGCGTACAGTTCTGGTCTCCAAATCTGAGGGAGGACATTATTGCCATAGAGGGAGTGCAGAGAAGGTTCACCAGACTGATTCCTGGGATGTCAGGACTGTCTTATGAACAAAGACTGCATAGACTCGGTTTATACTCTCTAGAATTTAGGAGATTGAGAGGGAATCTTATAGAAACGTACAAAATTCTTAAGGGGTTGGCCAGGCTAGATGCAGGAAGATTGTTCCCGATGTTGGGGAGGTCCAGGACAAGGGGTCACAGCTTAAGGATAAGGGGGAAATCCTTTAGGACCGAGATGAGAAGGAATTTTTTCACACAGAGAGTGGTGGGTCTCTGGAACTCTCTGCCACAGAGGGTAGTTGAGGCCAGTTCATTGGCTATATTTAAAAGGGAGTTAGATGTGGCCCTTGTGGCTAAGGGGATTAGAGGGTATGGAGAGAAGGCAGGTACGGGATACTGAGTTGGATGATCAGCCATGATCATATTGAATGGCGGTGCAGGCTCGAAGGGCCGAATGGCCTACTCCTGCACCTAATTTCTATGTTGTCTGTTCCACTCTCGCTTCCAATCACCAAATGCTGCACAATTCACTTTATTTTCTCATCGGTTACAGTTTAGTTTATTGTCACGTGTACCGAGGTCCCGTGAAAAGCTTTTGTTGTGTGCTAACCGGTCCCTGGCTAGGGTCTCTGTCCATTAAAACTTCCTCTAAGCAGTTGATGCTGTCTTTGTTAAAGAAGCATGTGGGGAAAAGGCCCGTTGACATTTCTAGTCCACTTATCCCACTTCTTTAAATCTGCCACAGAGGACTAGCCGCCATTTTGGAACAAAGAATGTTCCGGCATCCCCTTTGGCGGTGCTTGGCTTTGTCCGTTTCCCATTTCTGTGACACGTTAATATACTCGAGTGGATGTAAACAAATGTCTTTTGAAGACTTCATGTATATACTTGACACATTAAAAATGTACTTCCGGATGAACACATACACACCTAAGACTCTAAACAGTAAACAATTTTAAACAGCAAGTCAAGTTCCCAGTTTACGTTGTTCACCCCCATAAACTGAGACCTTATCAACTTATCACTTTAAATTAATTTTCCTGAATCTCCACTTATCTTAGAACTCTACACTTAAACGATGTCATGCCAAGTATTGCTCCGAATCCTGATACTGTAATATTTGAGGCCATTCGCAAAATAAAATTTCAGTTTATGTTTGTCGCCACTGTGAACTGGGGCCTTATACGACTTCAACTTATTTATGTAAAACCTTGACTTAATCAATTTGCAATTTATCGAAATCCTACTAGGTACCTTTTACTTCTTTGCCAGCAGACATCCCTGATGTCCTTTAAGCTGTCTGATTCCCACCCATTGATTTGGACTGCACTACAGATATCGGTGTAGAACAGTTGGATCCAATTCCTGATTTCCTCCCCAAAGCCCATTTTGGAGAGCACGACCCTCATGTATGTGTGTGATATCCTGTCGAAGGCCTTCTCCTAGTCCAAGCTGACTAGGCAGGCATCCACCAGTCTGTCCTGCACGGAGGCAATGGTATCTCTCAGCAGCACTAGGCTGTCTGAGAATTTCCTGCCAGGTACAGCACAGGTTTGGTCCGGGTGGATCCAGTCCCAGTCCCACAGAGCTGAATACAACTCGGCCTGTAAGCCATCGCTTCTGGCAGTTTTATTTGAGTCAAAGGAATGGATGGAACCAGTCAGCTCCTCTAGGGTCAGTGGTTGGTCCAGACTCTCCCGCTTGCGGTGAAAGTGATCCATGGCCGCACCTCAGGGGCCAATGGCACCGACCAGAATCCATTGGTCATGTCCATCAGTGAGTTCTTCAGATGAACAGACAAAAGACTGTAATGGGATCCACCACTAACGCCGCCTTCTGATCAATACACTGATTTGCTTTCCGATAGTCGATGGTCAATTACTCAACTGAGAAGCCTGGATCCCGGTTGACATGGCCACTAGTGGTGCTACTGACAAATGCCCCCTGTGACTGTTTGTGTGTCTGGGTTCTCAGTCCTCAGAAACTTTTAGATCATCCATTTACATTATTGTGCCCCAGCAGAGGTGTTTGAATATTCAGAGATGACTTGGTAACTACAATATGTCCCCATTGTAAATATGTCAATCTGTAAAGTTATTTCTTCACACTCAAAAAGTTAACGCTTAGTAGATGATTATAACCATTGAAACGATAGTTAAACATTTATTGTTGCCTTAGTGTTTAAAACAAATATAAACTCGATGTACTTTGTGTTTTGGAGATCCTACTGTGAGCGTCTCTAAGAGAATGTGTTTCTTTTGAAGAATAAAGACTTTCACATCAACAACTTCAGCCTCCGAGTGACTTCTTTCAAAACTCACGACAGAGACACATTTAAACTCAAAAGACTTTGATGCTTGGGCCGGTAATTTAGCCGGAGATTTTATGTAAATGATAGGGCCTGGGAGTTTTGTGGAACTGAGAGACCGAGGGGTTCAGGTACATTGATCTCTTAAAGGGTCGACGTAGGTAGACAGGGTGGTGAAGAAGCCATGTGGCACACTTACCTTCATCAGTCAGGACATTGGCTACCAAGGCCTGCTGGATCTCCGGGTTACTAACCATTTTAACTCCCCTTCCCATTCCCATACTGTCCTTTCTGTCCTGGGCGTCCTCCATTGCCAGAATGAGGCCATACGCAAACTGGAGGAACAGCACCTCATATTCTGCCTGGGTGGCTTACAACCTAACGGTATGAACATTGAATTCTTCAATTTTAAGCAACCTCGTAACGAACCCCTGCCCCCTCACCGTTCTCCCACCTCCCCTATTCCTCACCTGGACTCTCACCTATTTCTCCCTTCCTCCTGCCACTTTCCCCCCTCTGGCCATAATTCAATTCAGTCCATTCAATAACCATTCAATCCTGTCTCACACCTCTGTTTTCATCTCTGGTCTTGGTTCCATCCATCTGCCGATCAACCAGCCCCTCGCCAGTGTCCATCTATTACTTGCTGCGCTTTGTCCTGCCTCCTCCAGCTTTCTTCTCCCCCTCTACAATCAGTCTGAAGAAGGGTCTAGACCCTAAACACCCCTTATCTATGTTCTCCAGAGATGCTGCCAGACCTGCTGAGTTACTCCAGCACTTTGTGTCCATTGAATGCAGAGATGGGATGTCATGTTACAACTCAACGAATTACTGACGAGACCACATTTGGACCACTGATCGCTCAGCTAAAGGAAGGAAATTGTCCTAAAGGAAGGAAATTCAGAAGGATGTTACTGGTTCTGGAGAGCTTGGGTTATAAGGAGAGGCAGGATAGGCTGGAACGTGTCTGGAGATAGGAGATTAAGGGGTGACCTGTGGAGGTATTTAAAATCAAGATGGGCACAGACAAGGTTAATGATCACAGTCTTTTACCCAGGGTAGGGGAAATAGATTTAAGGTGGGAGGGGAAAGATTTAAAAGTTTTTTCACGCAGAGGGTGATGCGTATGTGGAACGCGCTGCCAGAGGAACTGATAGAGGCGGGTAAAATTACAATGTTTAGAAGCTGGTTGGACAGGTTCATGGATAGGAAAGATTCAAAGAGGTATCCGTTTCTTGATTAGCACACGTGTCAGAGGTTATGGGGAGAAGGCAGGAGAATGGGCATAGGAGGGAGAGGTAGATCAGCCAAGATTGAATGGTGGATTTTCCTTGATGGACCGAATGGCCTAATTCTACTCCTATTCCTTATGATCAGTTAAATGCAAGAAATTGGGACCATCTTTGCTGTATTACTGTGTTCTATGTTGGACCGAGCCGGCAATGGAATGAGTACGTTAAACAGGTCAGCGTTGTATGCTCTGTCGGCAAGAAACAGGCAAAGCACTGACTGAGAAATAGAGAGAACACTGGAGGGGTTGCAACATCCAAATGACCCCTTCACTTCTGCCCTCTGGTCCTCGATCCACTTACTCTTTTTTTCCACTTTAGTTTTTATTGCTTTTATGTATACACAAATAAAACACAGATATAACAACGAAACATACAACAATACAGTGAAACGTACAATAGTGTAGCGGGGGGTTCAGTTTACAATTAATGATGCAGTATACAGAACTATTTTCATATTAAAACATTTTCCAATAACTTATATTATTGTCAATAAAATTATACAGTGTTGATGCCTTCATTTTTATACCTAATCCATTTTTCCCATTTACTATTGACAAGAGACAATGCATCAACCCGATCTATTCCCCTCATGGTTTTATACGAGATCACCCCTCATCCTATTGTGCTCCAAGGGATAGAGTCCCAGCCTACTCAACCTCTCCCTGTAGCTCAGACACTCTAATCCATGCAACAGCCACGTAAATCTTCTCTGTACTCAAGATACGCACAAAAAGGTTAAGGGGGGACTTGATTGAGGTCTTTAAAATGATGAAAGGGATAGACAGAGTTGACGTGGAAAAGCTTTTCCCATTGAGGATAGGGAAGAGGGCATGACATGAGAATTAAGGGACAGAAGTTTAGGGGTAACATGAGGGGGAACTTCTTTACTCAGAGAGTGGTGGCTGTGTGGAATGATCTTCCAGCAGAAGTGGTGGAGGTAGGATCGATTTTATCATTTAAAAGTAAAGTGGATAGGTATATGGACGGGAAGGGAATGGAGGGGTATGGTCTGAGTGCAGGTAGATGGGACTAGGGGCAAATAAATGGTCGGCACGGACTGGAAGGGCCGAGAAGGCCTGTTTCCGTGCTGTAATTGTTATATGGTTATATGGTTAAAAAGCTGGAGAAACTCAGCGGGACAGGCAGCATCTCCGGAGAGAAGGAATGGGTGATGAAGAAGGGTCTCGACCCGAAACGTCACCATTTCCTTCTCTCCAGAGATGCTGCCTGTCCCGCTGAGTTACTCCAGCTTTTTGTGTCAATCTTCGGTTTAAGCCAGCATCTGCAGTTCCTTCCGATACTTCTCTGTTCCATTTCCAGCTCGATAGAGAAATGGAGAAATCATGTAATAGAGAAATTTACAGAACGGATTATCTGATGGAACTTTTAATTGCCACGGCTACATGGGTGGTTTTAAACTAAATAAGGGGGGTGATGTGTCAAATGGGATAGTTAAGGCTGGAGCTAAAGGGAAAGAGAGTAAAGGGATGGTTTAGAATTAGAAACATAGAAACATAGAAAATAGGTGCAGGAGTAGGCCATTCGGCCCTTCGAGCCTGCACTGCCATTCAATGTGATCATGGCTGATCATCCAACTCAGTATCCCGTACCTGCCTTCTCTCCATACCCCCTGATCCCTTTAGCCACAAGTGCCACATCTAACGCCCTCTTAAATATAGCCAATGAACTGGCCTCAACTACCTTCTGTGGCAGAGAATTCCAGAGACTCACCACTCTCTGTGTAAAGAATGTTTTCCTCATTTCGGTCCTAAAGGAATTCCCCCTTATCCTTAGACTGTGACCCCTTGTTCTGGACTCCCCCAACATCGGGAACAATCTTCCAGCATCTAGCTTGTCCAACCCCTTAAGAATTTTGTACGTTTCTATAAGATCCCCACTCAATCTTCTAGAACCCCAGAATTAACGGGAAAGGAAGCTCACAAAGGGATAGGAGAGTATGGCCAAGTGTAATAGGGAACGATGTGAAAGGTGAGATGCGTAAGGAATTAAAAGTATTGTATATGAATGCGCGAAGTATAAGAAGTAAAGTAGATGAACTTGAGGCTCAGTTAGAGGTTGGTGGATATGACATTGTGGGGATTTCTGAGACGTGGCTGCAGGAGGATCGGGCCTGGAAACTTAATATTCAGAGTTATACATCCTATAGAACGGACAGGCAGGTGGGCAGGGGAGGGGGGGTAGCTCTTCTGGTGAGGAATGGAATTCAGTCCCTTGCGAGGGAAGACATAGGGACTGACAAGGTAGAGTCACTGTGGATTGAGTTGAGGAATTGTAAAGGCAAGAAGACACTAATTGGTGTTATTTACAGACCCCCAGATAATAGCCCGGATGTAGGGTGTAAGTTGCAACAGGAGTTAAAACTGGCATGTAACAAAGGTAATGCCACTGTGGTGATGGGGGATTTCAATATGCAGGTAGACTGGGAAAATCAGGTTGGTTCAGGACCCCAAGAAAGAGAGTTTGTAGAATGCCTCTGAGATGGATTCTTAGAGCAGATTGTAATGGAGCCGACCAGAGAAAAGGCAATTCTGGATTTAGTGTTGACCAATGAACCAGATATGATGAGAGAACTCGAGGTAAAGGAACCGCTTGGAGGTAGTGATCATAATATGATTAATTTTAATCTGCAATTTGAGAAGGAGAACGTTAAATCGGAAATGGCAGTGATGCAGTTGAACAAAGGGGACTATGAAGGCATGAGAGGGGAGCTGGCCAAAGTAGACTGGAAAGGGATACTAGCAAGAATGACGGTGGAACAGCAATGGCAGGTATTTCTGGGCATAATCCGGAAGACGCAGGATCATTTCATTCCAAAAAAGATTCTAAGGGGATAGGAGGCAACCGTAGCTGACATGAGAAGTTAGGGATAGAATAAAACTAAAAGAAAATATGGACAACACAGCAAAGAGTAGCCGGAAGCCAGAGGATGGGGAAACTTTCATAGGACAACAGAAGGGAATAAAACAGGCAATACGGGCTGAAAAGATGAAGTACGAGGGGAAGCTGGCCAGGAATATAAAGAAGGACAGTAAAAGCTTCTTTAGATATTTTATGGGAAAAAGAGTAGCAAAGTCAAATGTGGGTCCCTTGAAGGCAGACATGGGTGAAATTATTATAGGCAACAAGGAAATGGCAGAAGAGTTGAATAGGTACTTCGGATCTGTCTTCACTGAGGAAGACACAAACAATCTCCCAGATGTACTGGAGGACAGAGGATCTAAGGGGGTAGCGGAACTGAAAGAAATTTTCATTAGGCGATAAATAGTATTGGGTAGGTTAATGGCCCCTGGGCCTGATGGTCTGCATTCCAGGGTCCTCAGGGAGGTGGCTCTAGAAATAGTGAACGCATTGGTGATCATTTTCCAATGTTCAATAGATTCAGGATCAGTTCCTGTGGATTGGAGGATAGCTAATGTTATCCCACTTTTCAAGAAAGGAGCGAGAGAGAAAACGGGGAATTACAGACCAGTTAGCCTGACTTCGGTGGAGGGAAAGATGCTGGAGTCAATTATTAAAGAGATAATAATGGGGCATTTGGATAGCAGTAAAAGGATTAGTCCAAGTCCACATGGATTTATGAAAGTGAAATCATGTTTGACTAATCTTCTGGAATTTTTTGAGGATGTGACAAGTAAAATGGATGAAGGGGTGCCAGTGGATGTAGTGCATCTAGACTTTCAGAAAGCCTTTGATAAGGTGCCGCACGGGAGACTGGTGACTAAAATTAGAGCACATGGTATTGGGGGTAGGGTGTTGACATGGATAGAAAATAGGTTGGCAGACTGGAAGCAAAGAGTAGGAGTGAACGGGTCCATTTCAGAATGGCAGGCAGTCGCGAGTGGAGTGCCGCAAGGCTCGGTGTTGGGGCCGCAATTGTTTACCATATATATTAATGATTTGGAAGAGGGAATTAGGAGCAACACTAGCAAGTTTGCGGATGACACAAAGCTGGGTGGCAGTGTGAACTGTGAAGAGGATATTAGGAGGTTGCAGGGTGACCTGGACAGGTTGAGTGAGTGGGCAGATGCATGGCAGGTGCAGTATAATATCGATAAATGTGAGGTTATCCACTTTGACGGCAAAAATAAGGGGGAAGATTATTATCTCAATGGGATTAGGTTAGGTAAGGGGGAGGTACAGCAAGACCTGGGTGTCCTTGTACACCAGTCACTGCAAGTTTGCGTGCAGGTACAGCAGGCAGTGAAGAAAGCTAATGGAATGTTGGCCTTCACAACAAGAGGATTTCAGTATAGGAGTAAAGAGGTTCTTCTGCAGTTGTATAGGGATCTGGTGAGACCACATCTGGAGTATTGTGTACAGTTTTGGTCTCCTAATTTGAGGAAGGACATCCTTGTGATTGAGGCAGTGCAGCGTAGGTTCATGAGATTGATCCCTGGGATGGCAGGACTGTCATATGAGGAAAGATTGAAAAGACAAGGCTTGTATTCACTGGAGAGTACACAAAAGGCTGGAGAAACTCAGCGGGTGCAACAGCATCTAAGGAGCGAAGGAGATAGGAAACGTTTCGGGCCGAAACCCTTCTTCAGACCCTACATATTCACTGGATTGTAGTCGTTGGAGTTTAGATGGATGAGGGGGGATCTTATAGAAACATATAAAATTATAAAAGGACTGGACAAGCTAGATGCAGGAAAAATGTTCCCAATGCTGGGCGAGTCCAGAACCAGGGGCGACAGTCTTAGAATAAAGGGGAGGTCATTTAAGACTGAGGTGAGAAAAACTTTTTCACCCAGAGAGTTGTGAATTTATGGAATTCTCTGCCACAGAGGGCAGTGGAGGCCAAGTCACTGGATGGATTTAAGAGAGAGTTAGATAGAGCTCTGGGGGCTAGTGCAGTCAAGGGATATGGGGGGAAGGCAGGCACGGGTTATTGATAGGGGACGATCAGCCATGATCACAATGAATGGCGGTGCTGGCTCGAAGAGCCGAATGGCCTCCTCCTGCACCTATTTTCTATGTTTCTATGTTATTATATAAAAGATGATGATCCACAGCCCATTGTTGAGTGTCTCTCACACTGACGTTAATGTGGATGGAAGGTGTGATGTACCCCTGGTGGGGGCGGGTTTGCCGTGCAGCGGCATCTGGTGCCATGGAGGCTGTGGGGTCGGTGGCGGAGCGGAGCGACCTGCAGCTGCTGCTCAGCGGGTCAGGCAACATCTGGAGTACATGGATAGGAGACTTTTCAGGTGGGGACCGTCTTCAGACTAATTGTAGTGGGGGTGAAAAAGCTCGGAAAAAGTTTGGGGTGAGACAAAGCCTGGCAGATGATAGATGATGAGGGGGAGGGGATAATTAGCAGATGGGTGGACTAAGACCAGGGATGAGAGGCATAGATAGTCATAGAGTGATACAGTGTGGAAACAGGCCCTTCGGCCCAACTCGCCCACACCGGCGAACAATATCCCAGCTACCCTAGTCCCACTTGCCTGCTCTTGGTCCATAGCCCTCCAAATCTGTCCTATCCATGTACCTGTACAACTGTTTCTTAAACGATGGGATAGTCCCAGCCACAACTACCTCCTATGGCAGCTTGTTCCACACACCCTTTGTGTGAAAAAGTTACCCCTCAGGTTCCTGTTAACTATTTTCCCCTTCACCTTGAACCTATGCCTCATCGCCAGAACTCACCAACAAGCACCAAGACCTGGCTTGGCTGGCAGTGAGGGGAGCCCTTTCAGTCAAATCTTTCCTGCACCGTCGGAACCTCACTGCCAGCACACGCTGCCCTTGGGACGGCTGCTATGGAGAGGAGACGGTTGCCCACCGCTTTGCAGAGTGTGGATTTGCAAAGACAGTCTGGAGAGGTTTGCTAGGGTCCCTGTCACAATTTATTCCGAACAGCTGTCACGGAAGACTGATTTACGGACTGTTCCCAGGGACGCACTCAGAGACTGATTTCGAGTGCTGCTGGAGGGTCATCAACTCGGTGAAAGATGCTCTTTGGTCTGCCCGAGCGTTGTTCACTACCCAGCAGAGCGAGATGTCCGTCGGGGAATGTTGCCGACTGGCCCGCTGCAGACTGCAGGAGTACGTGCTGAGGGACGCACTGAAGCTCGGTGCAGGCAACGCCAAGGCTAGGTGGGGGAGGACCACAGTCTAGGGTCCTTCCACTGCTGGACATGGGGGGCACGGTATGGTGGAGACGCCCCTCAAAATAAGGGAAGAGATCCCACGCCAGTGGGTCACATCAGTGCCATGGGTGGGGGATAAATTTGGGTAATTTGTGTAAACAGTATTGAATGTATGTATAGCCTTCTGTAAGGATCTTGTATTGTATATATTTATTTCTCGAATAAAGTCTAATTTGAAATTTAAAAAAAAATCATACCTCTGGTATGCAAGCAAAGAATCTCACTGTGACTTGTCACATATGACAGTAATTCCATTCAATTGCAATTCCACTTTACACCATTACTCCAAAGGACAGACACTGTTACATCTGTTGGTGTAAGGGAAACTTGGGACATCTGTCGGGTAAAGTGCAAATGTAGGTCTACATTTCCACTTCACCCGACAGATGTCCCAATAGCAGAAGATAGTTGCTTGCAGTTTCCCTTACACCAACAGATGTCTCGCTAGAAGACACAAAATGCTGGAGTAACCCAGCGGAAGAGGCAGCATACCTGGAGAGAAGGAACAGGTGTCTCGCTAAGACAGACTTCCACTTTACACCAACAGAGTCTCGCTTGCACAGGCCCAGTTGCCTGCAGTTGCACTTTACACCAACAGGAGTCTCGCTCGTGGCAGGGCACTTTCCTGCCTCACTAGGGGCGCTGCACTGACAGCAGCCTCTGCCTGCAGCCCGTTTGTTTTCCTCTTTTTTTTATTTTTAGTCAGTTTAAAGTCAGGGTAAGGGGGAAACTGTTTCCCAGTCGCTTCCTGGCGGGGACGCGACTATTTCTCCGAGTCGCGTCCTCGCCCCCCCACCTCGCGGCCTACCTCCTGGATCCGAGCGGCCTTTCCTGCCGGGAACCGGGAACCGGACCAGAGCTGCAACAGCGGCGGAGCGGGCGATGCCTACCTGGGTCGCCGTTGGAGCTCCGGAGCGTTGGGCCGCTGCTCCAACATCGTGGAGCTCTGGGTTGGGGAGCTTCCAACGCGGGCAGCGCTGAACTCCATGGAGTCCTGGGGCCTCCAGTGTTGAATCTCCGCCCGGACTTTGGGAGCCGCAGACTCCGGTAGCAGGGGGCCGACTCAGGGTCCAGGCAGCTGAGGGTTTGTCCCCCAGCCCCGATGTCGGACTTACATCACCCCGGGGAGCGGGCCTGAACATCGGGCCGCCCGGAGCGGCGACAGCGGAGGGCTGGGGGAGGCCCCGACCATGGGTGAACATTGGGGAACAGCGGGAAGAGACTGACTTTGGTGCCTTCCCTCACGGTGGGAAATGTTGATCCTGCTGTGAGGGGATGTTTTATGTTGAATTTCTGTCTACTCTGTGTTGCGTTCTTTATTTTTGGCTGTATGGTGACTTCATTTCACTGTGCCAATTGGCACATGTGACAAATAAAATCTATCTGTATCATCTGAAGGAGTGCAGCATTGGTTCACCAGGTCAATTCCCGGGATGGCGGGTCTGACATATCATGAAAGAATGAATCGACTGGGTTTGTATTCACTGGAGTTTAGGATGAGAGGGAATCTTACATAGAAACATAGAAAATAGATGCAGGAGTTGGCCATTCGGTCCTTCGAGCCTGCACCGCCATTCGTTATGATCATGGCTGATCATCCAACTCAGTATCCCGTACCTGCCTTCTCTCCATACCCCCTGATCCCCTGAGCCACAAGGGCCACATCTAACTCCTTCTTAAATATAGCCAATGAACTGGCCTCAACTACATTCTGTAGCAGAGAATTCCACAGATTCACCACTCTGTGTGAAAAATGTTTTTCTCATCTCAGTCCAAAAAGACTTCCCCCTTATCCTTACACTGTTCTGGACTTCCCCAACATCGGGACCAATCTTCCTCTATCTAGCCTGTCCAACCCCTTAAGAATTTTGTAAGTTTCTATAAGATCCCCCCTCAATCTTCTAAATTCTAACGAGTACATGCCGAGTCTATCTAGTCTTTCTTCATATGAAAGTTCTGACATCCCAGGAATCAGTCTGGTGAACCTTCTCTGTACTCCCTCTATGGCAAGAATGTCTTTCCTCAGATTAGGAGACCAAAACTGTACACAATACTCCAGGTGTGGTCTCACCAAGACCCTGTACAACTGCAGTAGAACCTCTCTGCTCCAATCCTTTTGCTATGAATGCTAACATACCATTCGCTTTCTTCACTGCCTGCTGCACCTGCATGCCTACTTTCAATGACTGGTGTACCATGACACCCAGGTCTCGTTGCATCTCCCCTTTTCCTAATCGGCCACCATTCAAATAATAGTCTACTTTCCTGTTTTTGCCACCAAAGTGGATAACCTCACATTTATCCACATTATACTGCATCTGCCATGCATCTGGCCCTGGGGATTTATCTGCCTTTAATCCATTCAATTTACCTAACACCACTTCCCGGCTAACCTGGATTTCACTCAGTTCCATCTCATTTGACACCCGGTCCCCTGCTATTTCCCGCAGATTATTTATGTCTTCCTTAGTGAAGACAGAACCAAAGTAGTTATTCAATTGGTCTGCCATCTCCTTGTTCCCCATGATCAATTCACCTGTTTCTGACTGCAAGGGACCTACATTTGTTTTAACTAATCTTTTTCTCTTCACATATCTATAAAAATCAAAAGTTGAATAGGTACTTCGGATCTGTCTTCACTAAGGAGGACACAAACAATCTCCCAGATGTATGACAGAGGATCTAAGGGGGTAGAGGAACTGAAATAAATTTTCATTAGGCGAGAAATAGTATTGGGTAGGCTAATGGGACTGAAGGATGATAAATCACCTGGACCTGATGGTCTGCATCCCAGGGTCCTCAGGGAGGTGGCTCTAGAAATAGTGGACGCATTGGTGATCATTTTCCAATGTTCAATAGATTCAGGATCAGTTCCTGTGGATTGGAGGATAGCTAATGTTATCCCACTTTTCAAGAAAGGAGCGAGAGAGAAAACGGAATTACAGACCAGTTAGCCTGACTTCGGTGGTGGGAAAGATGCTGGAGTCAATTATTAAAGAGATAATAATGGGGCATTTGGATAGCAGTAAAAGGATTAGTCCAAGTCAACATGGATTTATGAAAGGAAAATCATGCTTGACTAATCTTCTGGAATTTTTTGAGGATATGACAAGAAAAATGGATGAAGGGGAGCCAGTGGATGTAGTGTATCTAGACTTTCAGAAAGCCTTTGATAAGGTCCCGCATGGGAGACTGGTGACTAAAATTAGAGCACATGGTATTGGGGGTAGGGTGTTGACATGGATAGAAAATTGGTTGGCAGAGAGTAGGAGTGAACGGGTCCTTTTCAGAATGGCAGGCAGTGGCGAGTGGAGTGCCGCAAGGCTCGGTGTTGGGGCCGCAACTGTTTACCATATATATTAATGATTTGGAAGAGGGAATTAGGAGCAACACTAGCAAGTTTGTGGATGACACAAAGCTGGGTGGCAGTGTGAACTGTGAAGAGGATGTTAGGAGGTTGCAGGGGGACCTGGACAGGTTGAGTGAGTGGGCAGATGCGTGGCAGATGCAGTATAATATAGATAAATGTGAGGTTATCCACTTTGGCGGCAAAAATAAGGGGGCAGATTATTATCTCAATGGGGTTAGGTTAGGGGGAGGTACAGCGAGACCTGGGTGTCCTTGTACATCGGTCACTGAACGTTGGCGTGCAGGTACAGCAGGCAGTGAAGAAAGCTAATGGAATGTTGGCCTTCATAACAAGAGGATTTCAGTATAGGAGTAAAGAGGTTCTTCTGCAGTTGTATAGGGCTCTGGTGAGACCACATCTGGAGTATTGTGTACAGTTTTGGTCTCCTAATTTGAGGAAGGACATCCTTGTGATTGAGGCAGTGCAGCATAGGTTCACGAGATTGATCCCTGGGATGGCGGGACTGTCATATGAGGAATATTGAAAAGACTAGGCTTGTATTCACTGGAGTTTAGAAGGATGAGGGGGGATCTTATAGAAAAATATAAAATTATAAAAGGACTGGACAAGCTAGATGCAGGAAAAATTTTCCCAATGTTGGGCGAGTCCAGAACCAGGGGCCACAGTCTAAGAATAAAGGTGAGGTCATTTAAGACCGAGGTGAGAAAATACTTTTTCACCCAGAGAGTTGTGAATTTATGGAATTCCCCACCAGTGGATTCCCCCTCATCCTTGTTATGTACATCAATGATCTGGATGAAGGGGTGGTAAATTGGATTAGTAAGTATGCAGATGATACCAAGATAGGGGGTGTTCTGGATAATGAAGAGGATTTCTAAAGTCTACAGAATGATTTAGGCCAGTTGGAAAAATGCTACACCTTGGCAGGACAAAATGCTACACCTTGGCAGGACAAATCAAAATAGGACGTACATTGTAAACGGTAGGGAATTGAAGAATACAGTTGAACAGAGGGATCTGGGAATAACCGTGCATAGTTCCTTGAAGGTGGAATCTCATATAGATAGGGTGGTAAAGAAAGCTTTTGGTATGCTAGCCTTTATAAATCAGAGCATTGAGTATAGAAACTGGGATGTAATGTTAAAATTGTACAAGGCATTGGTGAGACCAAATCTGGAGTATGGTGTACAATATTTATCGCCCAATTATAGGAAGGATGTCAACAAAATAGAGAGGGTAAAGAGGCGATTTACTAGAATGTTGCCTGGGTTTCAACAGCTAAGTTACAGAGATAGGTTGAATAAGTTAGGTCTTTATTCTCTGGAGCGCAGAAGGTTAAGGGGGGACTTGATAGAGGTCTTTAAAATGATGAGAGGAATAGACAGAGTTAATGTGGACAAGCTTTTCCCTTTGAGAATAGGGAAGATTCAAACAAGAGGACATGACTTTAGAATTAAGGGACAGAGGTTTAGGGGTAACATGAGGGGGAACTTCTTTACTCAGAGAGTGGTAGCGGTGTGGAATGAGCTTCCAGTGGAAGTGGTGGTGGCAGGTTCGTTGGTATCATTTAAAAATAAATTGGATAGGCATATGGATGAGAAGGGTATGGAGGGTTATGGTATGAGTGCAGGCAGGTGGGACTAAGGGAAAAAAGTTGTTCGGCACGGACTTGAAGGGCCAAGATGGCCTGTTTCCGTGCTGTAATTGTTATATGGTTATATGGATGGATTTAAGAGAGAGTTGGATAGAGCTCTAGTGGCTAGTGGAGTCAAGGGATATGGGGAGAAGTCAGACACGGGTTATTGATCGCGGACGATCAGCCATGATCACAATGAATGACGGTGCTGGCTCGAAGGGCCGAATGGCCTCCTCCTGCACCTATTTTCTATGTTTCTATGATTCTAAAAACTTTTGCAGTCAGTTTTTATGTTCCCTGCCAGTTTTCTTTCATAATCTATTTTCCCTTTCCTTATTAATCCCTTTGTCCTTGTACTCGCTTGTACTCGGCTTGTTCTCGCTGGAATTTAGAAGATTGAGGGGGGATCTTATAGAAACTTACAAACTTCTTAAGGGGTTGGACAAGCTAGATGCTGGAAGATTGTTCCCGATGTTGGGGGAGTCCAGAACAAGGGGTCACAGTCTAAGGATAAGGGGGAATTCCTTTAGGACCGAAATGAGGAAAACATTCTTTACACAGAGAGTGGTGAGTCTCTGGAATTCTCTGCCACAGAAGGTAGTTGAGGCCAGTTCATTGGCTATATTTAAGAGGGCGTTAGATGTGGCACTTGTGGCTAAAGGGATCAGGGGGTATGGAGAGAAGGCAGGTATGGGATACTGAGTTGGATGATCAGCCATGATCACATTGAATGGCGGTGCAGGCTCGAAGGGCCAAATGGCCTACTCCTGCACCTATTTTCTATGTTTCTATGTCCTCCTCTGCTGGACTGAATTTCTCCCAGTCCTCTGGTAGGCTGCTTTTTCTGGCTAATTTGTATGCTTCATCTTTTGTTTTGATACTCTCCCTGATTTTCCTTGTTATCCACGGATGTACTATCTTCCCTGATTTATTCTTTTGCCAAACTGGGATGAACAATTTCTGTAGTTCTTGTAGACCATGCAGTCTTTAAATGCCTTCCATTGCCTATCCACCGTCAACCCTTTAAGAATCAATTGCCAGTCTATCTTGGCCAATTCACGTCTCATACGCTCAAAATTACTTATCTTTAAGTTCAGAACCTTTGTTTCAGAATTAATGAGGTCACTCTCCATCCTAATGAAGAACTCAACCATATTATGGTCACTCTTGCCCAAAGGGCCACGCACAACAAGACTGTTAACTAACCCTTCCTCATTACTCAATACCCAGTCTAGAATAGCCTGCTCTCTCGTTGGTTCCTCTACATGTTGGTTTAGAAAACTATCCCGCATACATTCCAAGAAATCCTCTTCCTCAGCACCCCAGCAAATTTGATTCACCCAATCTATATGTAGATTGAAGTCACCCATTATAACTGTTTTACCTTTGTTGCACGCATTTCTAATTTCCTATTTGATGCCATCCCCAACTCCACTACTACTGTTAGGTGGCCTGTACACAACTCCCACTAGCGTTTTCTGCCCTTTAGTGTTTTGCAGCTCTACCCATATCGATTCCACATCCTCCAAGCTAATGTCCTTCCTTTCTATTGCGTGAATCTCCTCTCTAACCAGCAACGCTACCCCACCTCCTTTTCCTTTCTGTCTTTCCCTCCTGAATATTGAATATCCCTGGATGTTCAGCTCCCAGCCTTGGTCACCCTGGAGCCATGTCTCCGTGATCCCAACTAAATCATATTCATTAATAACTATCTGCACATTCAACTCATCCACCTTATTACGAATGCTCCTTGCATTGAGACACAAAGCCTTCAGGCTTGTTTTTACAACACTCTTATCCCTTATACAATTATGTTGAAAAGTGGCTCTTTTTGATTTTTGCCCTGGATTTGTCTGCCTGCCACTTTTACTTTTCACCTTGCTACCTATTGCTTCTACCCTCATTTTACACCCCTCTGTCTCTCTGCTCACACATTTCAGAAACCCACCACCTCTTATTCTCTGTTTATTATATTTTTCTTCTTTCTCCCCTACATGTTACAGTCACAGTCTAAGGATAAGGGGGAATTCCTTTAGGACCGAAATGAGGAAAACATTCTTTAGCTATATTTAAGAGGGCGTTAGATGTGGCACTTGTGGCTAAAGGGATCAGGGGGTATGGAGAGAAGGCAGGTATGGGATACTGAGTTGGATGATCAGCCATGATCACATTGAATGGCGGTGCAGGCTCGAAGGGCCGAATGGCCTACTCCTGCACCTATTTTCTATGTTTCTATGTTGGGTCTGAGTGCTTCCCTTCTCTGCTTCCTGCCTCACACACTGTCTACTAGCTTTCTCTATTTGAGTCCCTAACCCCCAACAGAAACATACCATTCTTGAGGGATTGAACAGGCCAGATGCAGTAAAATATTTCCCATGTTGGGGGAGTCCAGAACCACGGGTCACAGTTTAGGAATAAGGAATAAGAAATTTTCACCCAGAGAGTTGTGAATTTGTGGAATTCTCTGCCACAGAAGGCAGTGGAGACAATTCACTGGTTCAAGTTCAAGTGAGTTTATTGTCATGTGTCCCTGATAGGACAATTATATTCTTGCTTTGCTTCAGCACACAGAACATAGTAGGCATTGACTACAGAACAGATCAGTGTGTCTATATACCATAATATAAGTATATACACACACGTGAATAAATAAATGAATAAAGTGAAAATAACAGATAATGGGTTATTAGTTATCAGAGTTTTGTCCGAGTCAGGTTTAGTAGCCTGATGGCTGTGGGGAAGTAGCTATTCCTGAACCTGGCCATTGCAGTCTTCAGGCTCCTATACCTGCTACCTGAAGGTAGCAGGGAGATGAGTGTATGGCCAGGATCGTGTGCGTCTTTGATGATACTGCCAGCCTTTTCGAGGCAGGGACTGCGATAAATCCCCTCGATGGAAGGGAGGTCAGAGCCGATGATGGACTGGGCAGTGTTTACTACTTTTTGTAGTCTTTTCCTCTCCAGGGTGCTCAAGTTGCCGAACCAAGACACAATGCAACCGGTCAGCATGCTCTCTCCTGTGCACCTGTAGAAGTTAGAGAGAGTCCTCCTTGACAAACCAACTCTCCCTAATTTTCTCAGGAAGTAGAGGCGCTGATGATTGCAATAGTGTTCTTGGACCAGGAAAGATCTTCAGAGATGTGCACGCCCAGGAATTTGAAGCTCTTAACCCTTTAAACCATCAACCCATTGATATAAACAGGACTGTGGGTCCCCACCCTACTCCTTCCAAAGTCCACAATCAGTTCCTTGGTTTTTCTGGTGTTGAGGGCCAGGTTATTGTGCTGGCACCATATGGACAGTTGCTCGATCTCTTCTATACTCTGACTCATCTTCTACACTCTCTTCTATACTCTGACTCATCCCTGGATTGGTAGAACAACTGCAGACGTTGAAGAACGTATAACTCAGATTCCTGTGACCCCTGGTTCTGGACTCCCCTGACATCAGGTACATTTTTCCTGCATCTAGCCTGAGCAATCCTTTAAGAATGTTATATGTTTCTATAAGATCGCCACTCATCCTTCTAAATTCCAGTGAATGCAAGCCCAGTAGACCCATTATTTCATATGTCAATTCCCCCATCCCGGGAATTAACCTGGTGAACCTACACTGCACTAACTCAATAGCAAGAATGTCCATCCTCAAATTCGAAGACCAAAACTGTACACAATACTCCAGATGCTGTCTCACCCGGACCATGTACAACTGCAGTACGATCTCCTTGCTCCTAACATTCTCTCACAACGAAGGCCAACATGCCATTAGCTCTCTTCACTGTCTGCTGAACCTGCATGCTTACTTTCAGTGACTGATGTACAATACAATACAATAATACTTTATTAGCCAAGTACGTTTTGCAACATATGAGGAATTTAATTTGCCAAGTCAGTCATACAAATAACAGACACACAAAATACATTTTAACCTAAACATCCACCACAGTGATGCATTCACAAGGCGAAAAGAAAAGTTAAATATCTTCCCTTCTTTGCTCTCCCGCGGTCGGGGGCTTCGAGGCTTCTGTTGACGGGGTGATCTTACTCCAGTAGCCGGCGGTCGAGTCCTCCTCGTTGGGGCGATCAAGCTCCTGCATCGAGGGGATCTCAGCTCCCCCGCGTCGGCCATCGGACCCCGGGTCGGGGCCGGTCAAAACATCTGCGCCGTTGGAGCTTCCCGACATCTATGGTCTCTCCCTGAGACTGTGAGCTCGATGGTAAAATCCACAGGCAAGTTGGAGCTTTGATCCCATGCAAGGGATCAGCTTTGATGCTAAGTCCACGTCCCCAGGGTGGGGCTCAATGTCAGTCCCGAGCGAGGCATCCAGCACCATGATGTTAGGCCACAGAGTGTCCGGAGATACGACCCGGAAAACAACCTCATCTCCGGCAGGGTAAGAGGTTGAAAAAAAAGTTTCTCCCTCCCCCTGTCCCACATAAAACAAACCAGAGAACATTTACACTTAAAAAACCACAAAAAATAACAAAACAGGCAAAAAAAGACAGACTAATGTGGATTCCCTTCAGTTCCTCCCTCCCACTAGATCCTCAGTTTCCCAATATTTCTGGGAGATTGCTTGTGTCTTCCTTGGTGAAGGCAGAACCAAAGTACTCGTTTAAATGTTCTGCCATTTCCTCGTTTCCCATTATAAATTCACCTGTCTCAGATTGTAAGGGACCTACATTGGTCTTCATTAATCTTTTCCTTTTCACATATCTAATGGAACTTTTAGTCAATTGTTATATTCCCCGCAAGCTTTCTTTCATGCTCTTTTTCCCCCTCTTAATTAACCTCTTTGTCCTCCTCTGTTGAGTTCTAAATTCTCCAAGTCCTCCAGTTTGCTGCTTCCTCTGGCCAATTTATATGCCTCTTCCTTGATTTCCCTCGTTAACCACGGTTGAGCCGACTTCCCCTTATTTTTTCGCCCGAGAGGGATGAACAATTTTTGGAGTTCATCCACGCGGTCTTTAAATCTTTGCCATTGCATCTCCACCATCAACCCTGCAAGTATAATTTGCCAGTCTATCCTAGTCAAATCCCGTCTCATACCTTCAAAGTCTCCTTTAACCGTGTTATTCTCTGAATTAACCAATGCAGAATTCCTCCATATTATGGTCACTGTTGCCCAAGGGGTTCTGTACCAGAAGAAGGAACTAATCCTTCCTCATTACACAATAGGATGGCCTGCCCTCTAGTCGGTTCTTCTGCATATTGGTTTAAAAAACCACCCCGTATACATTCTAGGAAATCCACTTCCTCAGCGCCATTACCAATTTAGTTGGGTCAATCTATATGTAGATTAAAGTCATCCATGATAGCTGCTGTGCCATTGCTACACGCATACTAAATTTCCTGTTTGATGCTATCCACAACCTCCCTATTGCTGTTTGGTGGTCTGTATACAACTCCCAAAAGCGTTTTCTGCCCTTGGCTATTTCGCAGTTCTACCCATACCGATTCTACAGCATCCAAGCTAACGTCTCTCCTTGCTATTGCATTAATCTCCTCTTAAACCAACAATGCCACCCCACCTCCTCTTCCTTTCTGTCTATCCTTCCTGAATATCAAATACCCCAGCATGTTTAGCTCCCAGCCTTGGTCACCCTGGAGCCATGTCTCCATAATCCCAATTATATCATTTTCCTTAACTACTAACTGTGCATCAAATTCATCCACCTTATTTCGAATGCTCCTGGCATTAAGGCACAAAGCTTTCAGGTTAATTTTTCTTATCTCCTTTCCACCTTTTGTTTCGGTCCTCCTTTTATGGCCCTCTGTCTCCTTGCATTGGGTCCCATCCCCCTGCCCTGTTAATGTAAACGTGACCTTTCCAACACTCTCTTTCCCATTGGCTGCACGGATACGTGTCCACATTGTTGACTCCACCCACCCCACTGTTTAGTTTAAACCCACACGTGTAGCACTAGCAAACCTGCCTGCCAGAATGTCAGTCCCCTTCCAATTAAAGTACAACTGGTCCCTTTTGTGCAAGTCAGCCCTGCCCCAGAAGACATTCCAGTGGTCTAAAAATATAAATCCCTGTCCCCTGTACCAACTCCTCAGCCACACATTCAGATCCCCATCTCCCTGTTCCTACCCTCACTAGCACGAGGTACTGGAAGCAACCCAGAGATAACCACCCTAGAGGTCCTGCTTTTCAGCCTCCTGCCTTATTCTCTATACTCACGTTGCAGAACCTCCTTCCTCTTACCCACGTCATTTGTGCCAACATGCACAACTACTTCCGGCTGCTCACCTTCCCTCTCAAGGATGTTCTGAAGTCGGTCTGAGACGTGTTGGACCCTGGCACCAGGGAGGCAACACATCATCCTCGAGTCTTGCCTGTCGCCATGGAATCTCCTGACAATGCAGTCACCCACGTCGGTCTCGCTGTTCGAGCCTCAGTGCCAGGATTCTTGTCACAGACTTGTCCGCCGCTTGGACTGGAAGTGTCCTTTGCCCCGACAGCTCCCAAGAGGGTGTGTACCGGTTTTCAAGAGGAACTTTCACTGAGGTCTCCTGCACTCGTGTCATCCCCTGTCTTTCTGTCTCTATCCGTCGCACCTCCTGTACTCTTGGAGTGACGACCTGGCTGTAGGTTCAGTCCAGGATGCTTTCATCTTCCCGGCAGGTGATCCAGCTGCTGCTCCAGTTCCCTAACATAATAATAATAATATTAATAATATATTTTATTGTCATTGCACATAGGTGCAACGAGATATGTTATGCAGCTTCCATCCGGTCATAACTTAAACAACTAATAAAATTTAGATACCCAGAGAAACATGATTTATAAAAAAGAACAGTAAAACAGTCCAAAGCAAATAGGTCCGTGCCGGGTCGATGTGTGACGTGACCATCCGAGGGAGACAGTTCATGGAGGTGGGGGCATTCAGCAGGGCCGGTTCAGAACAGTTATAGCTCTGGGGATGAAGCTGCTCCTGAGTCTGGAGGTGCGGGCGTAGAAGGCCTTGCAACGTCTGCCGGAAGGCAGGAGTTCAAACAGACTATAACAAGGGTGTGAGGAGTCTTTGTGGATGCTGACGGCCTTCCTGAGGCACCGTGTATCATAGATGACCTGCGAAGCTGGTAGCTGTGTCCCAATAATCTGCGCTCTGTGGACGATACGCTGAAGAGCTCTCCTCTCCGCCTCCGTGCAGCTGAGATACCACACAGATGCCATACGTTAGTATGCTCGCTGTCGTGCAGCGGTAGAAGGTTGTCAGCAGCTGTTGGGGCAGACCAGTCTTTTTCAATGTTCTCAGGAAGAACAGTCGTTGCTGTGCCTTCTTGACCAGCGCAGCGGTGTTGGTGGACCATGTGAGGTCCTCTGAGACGTGTGTGCCCAGAAACCTAAAGCTGGACACTCTCTCCACACTGTTGATAGAGATTGGGGCGTATTCCCCATTATGTGACCTTCTGAAGTCGATAATCAGCTCTTTGGTCTTGGAGGTGTTTAGCGATAAGTTGTTACGTGAACACCAGCCGCCAGGTTCTGCACCTCCGCTCTGTAGTTTGTTTCATCACCGTTGGTGATCAGCCCAATCACCGCTGTGTCGTCTGCAAACTTGACAATGGTGTTGGTTTCGAATGTAGGAACACAGTCGTGTGTGAAGAGGGAGTAGAGCATGGGGCTCAGTACACAGCCCTGTGGTGTGCTGGTACTCAGGATGATAGTGGAGGACAGGTGTGGGCCCAGTCTCACTGCCTGCGGTCACTCTGTCAGGAAATTCAGGATCCAGTCGCATATCGACGAGCTGAGGCCTAGCTGGTGGAGTTTGGTGGTGAGCTTGGTGGGGATGACCGTGTTGAAGGCAGAGCTGTAGTCTATGAAGAGCATCCTCACGTACGTGCCCTGTCTTTCCAGGTGAGTCAGGACAGTGTGAAGAGCCAGAGAGATGGCATCCTCTGTGGATCTGTGTGCCCTGTATGCAAATTGATGCGAGTCTAGTGAGGCAGGGATGCTGGATTTGATGTGGGAGAGGATCAGCCTTTCTAAGCACTTCATGGTTATTGGTGTTAAGGCAACCGGACGGTAGTCGTTCAGGTTGGTGACTTTAGACTTTTTCGGTACCGGCTCTATGGTAGCTGTGTTCAGGCACTTGGGGACCGTTGCCAGAGATAGAGACAGGTTAAAGATCCTGGCGAATACCTCAGCCAGCTGTTCAGCACAGTCCTTAAGTACCCTTCTTTGGACACCGTCCGGGCCTGCAGCCTAGCGTGGATTGACCCTTCACTGAGCGCACTGTACATCCTGTGTGCTCAATGTTAAGACCTGTCCCTCTGCCATGGCCGGGGTTATTCTACTCCTGGTGGTGTTGCCAGTTTCAAAGCGGTCCTTGAGGAGCTGCATCTGGAGACAGTTCCCACAGGTGTAGTGGTCAGTGATACCAGCAATGCCCCTGATTTGCACATCTTGCAACAAACCCACTGCAATAACATTCCTGCCATCACTGCAATAAGTTAAAATATTTAAATTAAACACACACATACAACCGATTAAATGTAGCCTCTTCACCGAAGACTCATGAGCCAAAGACTCGCATTTTACCTCTCCAAGGCACCACCTCAACAAGGCCGCTACCAACAGACCACTCCACTACACCTGAACCTAATTACGTCAACTATCCACTCAACTAATTGATGTCTCAGCCAATCCACTCCCTCACTGGTCTGTTCTTAAGGGATTGGACAGGCTAGATGCAGGAACCAGGAGGCTCACAGTTTAAGATTAAGGGGTTAGCCATTTAGGACTGAGGTGAGGAAAAACCTTTTTACCCAGAGAGTTGTGAATCAGTGGAATTCTCTGCCAAAGAAGGCAGTGGAGGCCAATTCGCTGGATTTTTCAAGAGAGTTAGATTTAGATCTTTGGGTTAAGGGAATCAAGGAAAAAAGCCGGAACTGGGTACTGATTTTGGATGATCAGCCAAGATCAGATTGAATGGTGAAGCTGGCTCACCTCAGAGGGTTCACTCTTCAATTTGTGCTCGCCCCATGCGATCAGGACCCACCCCAACCCAACGGTGGTGTGAGCATTGGATTCTCCAATTTGAGGTCAAAATGCAACAGCCCGTCCTCATCTCTCTCTCCCTCCCATTGGCAAGTGCAATATATTTCAAGGGGGCTAGAATACAAAAACAGGGATGTAATGCTGAGGCTCTGTAAAGCACTGGTCAGGCTGCATTCGGAGCATTGTGAGCAGTTTTGGGCCCCATATCTGAGGAAGGATGTGCTGGCTCTGCAGAGGGTCCAGAGGAGGTTTACAATAATGATGCCAGGAATAAGTGGCTTAACATATGAAGATCGTTTGACGACACTGGGCCTGTACACTCAGGAGTTTAGAAAGTCAAGGGGGGACCTCATTGCATCTTAGCGAATAGTGAAACGCTTGGATAGAGTAGATGTGGAGAGGACCTTTCCACTAGAGGGAGAACTTGGGAGAGGCTTAATTATAGGACGTTCCTTCAAGAAGGAGATGAGAAAGGAACTTCTTTAGACAGTGGGCGGTGAAACTGTGGAATTCTTTGCTGCATAAGTCAATGGATATTTTTAAGGCAGATATAACAGGGCTGCCAACATTGGGTGAGAGTTGGGAGTGAGAAATTGCTTGAGATAAGGGCTGAGGGAGTGTAGTGACTGGGGGGGGGGGGGGGGGTACGGAGCTTTTGCATTTTTCAGCTTGAAATTGTGCAATCTGGTGCATTCTGTAGCGAGTCTTTTAACTTACTCTTGAATGCAATATTTATGCTTTAAATTGGATTAGCTATGAATAAGGTTAGGTTAAATTATATTCCTAATTACATTCCACAGTAGAGCCAGGCTCTGATCAACAGGTGCAGCACATGAATGATCTGAGTGTATTCATGTAAGGAAATCAGATTATAATCAAGCACTTGACCCATGTTGGCCAACCTGGATCTCACTGCACACCTGGTACTAATCCTGACTCCAGTTGTATACCTTCTCTCATTCCTGACCCCGAGTCCAGCCTTGCACCTGGCCCCCATTTCTACCTTAATCATAGCTGCTTACCTGCGCAGGTTCCCCATGCTGAACTCTCCCATTGTCCCAGCTTTGACTGTACAGCTAGTACTATTCCAGGGGGCAGAGAGGGAGGGGGGCAGAGAGGGAGGGGGGGCAGAGAGGGAGGGGGGGCAGAGAGGGAGGGGGGGCAGAGAGGGAGGGATGGTACAGAGGGAGGGATGGCACGGAGGGAGGGGTGGTACAGAGGGAGGGGGTAGAGTGGGAAGGGGGCCTAGAGAGGGAGAGGAATGGGGAAGAGGGGGGGGCAGAGAGCGAGGGGGCAGAGGGCAGAGGGCAGAGAGGGAGGGGGGCAGAGAGGGAGGGGGCAGATGGAGGGGGGCAGAGATGGAAGGGGGGCAGAGATGGAAGGGGGGGCAGAGATGGAGGGGGGGCAGAGATGGAAGGGGGGCAGAGATGGAAGGGGGGCAGAGATGGAAGGGGGGCAGAGATGGAAGGGGGGGCAGAGATGGAAGGGGGGCAGAGATGGAAGGGGGGCAGAGAAGAAGGGGGGGCAGAGAAGAAGGGGGGGCAGAGAAGGTGCGTTTATGGCAGAGCAGGGCTCTCACTTGACTTTTTATCACTGTTGCTAGCCGGGCAACCGAGGCAGCTTTTTAGGTTGCCAAATGACAGTTTAGGTGGTCATTTAAGACAGCTTGCATAACTCGTACAATAATGTGCTCAGACGAAGTGCGTAGTTACCTGTCGGAATTATGCTCAATTAAGCATTCACATATTATTTCTGCTTCAAATAAAGTCACAAACTAAACATATTCACCAATCAAGACATGATATATACCACAATGACATGCAGCAAAATTATAATACAGTATCTCAACTCGTGTTACACGTTGCAATGAATGCAATTTCTATTATTTCTCTCCACTTATAAACAAAAATGTGGTGGATTATTCAGCGTATGATCAACCTCGGTGAGACCAACCGCAGGCTTGGTGATCGCTTCGCACAACACCTCCACTCAGTTTTTTTAAAATTCCAAAATAGACTTTATTCAAATGATAAATATATACAATACAGGAACCTTGCGGAAAATCCATCCGACATTTTCGGAGGCTATACAAATTGATCAATACAGTTTATACATGTCTTTTCCCCAAATTTCACAAATGTGTCCCCCACCCGTGCCACTCATGTGGCCCACTGGCGTGGGATACCTTCCCTTATTTTGAGGGGCGTCTCCACCATACTATGCCCCCCATGTCCAGCAGCGGAAGGACCTTAAACTGTGGCCCTCCCCCACCGAGCGTTGGCTGCACCGAGCTTCAGTGCGTCCCTCAGCACGTACTCCTGCAGTCTGCAGTGGGCCGGTCAGCAACATTCCCTGACGGATATCTCGCTCTGCTGGGTGGTGAACAACGCTCGGGCAGACCAAAGGGCGTCTTTCACCAAGTTGATGACCCTCCAGCAGCACTCGATGTCAGTCTCTGAATGTGTCCCTGGGAACAGTCCGTAAATCACAGAGTCCTCTGTGACGGAGCTGTTTGGAAGAAAGCGTACCAGGGACCCTTGCATTTTTCTCCAGACTCTTTTAGCAAATCCACACTCTGCAAAGAGGTGGGCAACCGTCTCCTCTCCACAGCAGCCGTCCCGAGGCCAGCGTGCGCTGGTAGTGAGGTTCCGACGGTGCAGGAAGGATCTGACTGGGAGGGCTCCCCTCACCGCCAGCCAAGCCAGGTCTTGGTGCTTGTTGGTGAGTTCTGGCGATGAGGCATTTTGCCAGACAAGCTGGGCAGTCTGCTCAGGGAACCACGCCACCGGGTCCATCGAGTCCTTTCCCTGCAGGACATTCTGTGCTGACCACTGCCCAATGGCGAATTTCATAGTGAAAGGATTTGAGTATAGGAGCAGAGAGGTTCTACTGCAGTTGTACAGGGTTTTGGTGAGGCCACACCTGGAGTATTGCGTACAGTTTTGGTCTCCAAATCTGAGGAAAGACATCCTTGCCATAGAGGGGGTACAGAGAAGATTCACCAGACTGATTCCTGGGATGTCAGGACTTTCATATGAGGAAAGATTGGATAGACTCGGCTTGTACTCGCTGGAATTTAGAAGATTGAGGGGGAATCTTATAGAAACTTACAAAATTCTTAAGGGGTTGGACAAGCTAGATGCTGGAAGATTGTTCCCGATGTTGGGGGAGTCCAGAACAAGGGGTCACAGTCTAAGGATAAGGGGGAATTCCTTTAGGACCGAAATGAGGAAAACATTCTTTACACAGATAGTGGTGAGTCTCTGGAATTCTCTGCCACAGAAGGTAGTTGAGGCCAGTTCATTGGCTATATTTAAGAGGGCGTTAGATGTGGCACTTGTGGCTAAAGGGATCAGGGGGTATGGAGAGAAGGCAGGTACGGGATACTGAGTTGGATGATCAGCCATGATCACATTGAATGGCGGTGCAGGCTCGAAGGGCCGAATGGCCTACTCCTGCACCTATTTTCTATGTTTCTATGGACATGTGGTCGAAGGTGTTGGTCCGGAAGAACCTTTCCACAGACGACAGATGGGGCGGCAGTGTCCAGCTGACTGGCACATTGCGTGGCATCTGCGCCAGGCCCATCCTTCTCAACACCGGGGACAGGTAGAACCTCAGCAGGTAGTGACACTTGGTGCCCACGTGCCTTGGCTCTATACTCCGCCTGATGCAGCCACACACGAAGGTGGCCATCAAGATGAGAGCGACGTTGGGCACGCTTTTACCCCCGTTGTCTGTTGACTTGTACATTGTGGCCCATCGTACCCGGTCCATCCTCGACCCCCAGATGAACTGGAAGACGGCCCGGGTGATCCCTGTGGCGTAGGAAGGAGTGACAGGCCACACTTGCGCCAAGTACAGCTGGCCCGAGAGCACCTCACACCTGATAACCAAATTCTTTCCCGTTATGGAGAGGGAGCGTTGCCTCCACAGCTCCAGCTTCCTCCACCCTGGCTATCCGCTCCAGCCAATTCTTGTTACACACCTCAGCCCCCCGAACCAGATCCCCAGCATCTTCAAGTAGTCAGGCTTGATGGTGAAGGGGACGGAAGATCTGTCGGGCCAGTTGCCAAAGAGCATGGCCTCGCTCTTCCTGCGGTTCACCCTGGCCCCCGTGGCCGACTCAAACTGGTCGCAGATACTAATCAGTCTGCGGACCGACCCTGGATCCGAGCAGAAGACAGCGACATCGTCCATGTACAGGGAGGTCTTTACTTGAATGCCCCCACTGCCGGGCAGTGTCACTCCTCTTATGCTCGCATCCTTCCTGATGGATTCGGCAAAGGGTTCAATGCAGCAGACAAACAAGACAGGAGAGAGAGGGCAACCCTGCCTGACTCCAGACCTTACAGAGAAACCGTCTGATTCCCACCCATTGATTTGGACTGCACTACGGATGTTGGTGTAGAGCAGTTTGATCCAATTCCTGATTCCCTCCGCAAAACCCATTTTGGAGAGCACGTCCCTCATGTACGTGTGCAAAATCCTGTCAAAGGCCTTCTCCTGGTCCAAGCTGACTAGGCAGGCATCCACCCGTCTGTCCTGCATGTAGGCGATGGTATCTCTCAGCAGCGCTAGGCTGTCTGAGATTGTCATGCCAGGTACAGCACAGGTTTGGTCCGGGTGGATCACCTGTCCCAGAGCAGACTTGACCCGGTTGGCGATGGCCTTAGACAGGATCTTGTAGTCTACATTCAAGAGTGTTATGGGTCTCCAATTCTTTGTGTCCTTCATCTCCCCATTCTGCTTGTAGATTAGGGTGATGTTGCCTTTCCTCATGGAGTCTGACATGCTACCAGCTAGAAGCATGTCGTTGTACACTTCTAGCAGGTCCGGGCCCATCCAGTCCCACAGAGCCGAATACAACTCGGCCGGTAAGCCATCGCTTCCGGGAGTTTTACTCGAGTCAAAGGAACGGATGGAGCCAGTCAGCTCCTCTAGGGTCAGTGGTTGGTCCAGACTCTCCCGCTTGCTGTCCTCCAAGACCTCCGTGATCGAGGACAGGAGGTTCTGGGAGGAGGTACTGTCTGTGGCCTTTTGGTCATACAAACCTGTGTAAAAGGATTTGCAGATCCTCAGCATGTCTGTGTGTGAGGATGCTACCGAGCCGTCCTCCTCCCTAAGGCTGTTCATCACAGAGCTCCCCCTGTGAACCTTATGGAAGAAGAAACGTGAGCACGTCTCATCCTGCTCCACATGGCGGACCCTGGATCGGAAGATGATCTTGGAGGATTCAGACATAAAGAGCTTCTCAGCCTTTTGGCTAAGATCAAGTGTAGTATCTGTTCTTAGTGAAAGAGACTATCTGTTCTTATTAGAACGGTTCTGGCCGTGCCTTGGGGACAACGGCCGTGGATTACGGAGCGAACCTGTTGACGAGGAGTCGGTCGGCTGCAGGCTTAGAGGTGGATCTATGCTGGTTGGGTAACCAACCTAACACCTCATCCAGCCACAATGTCAGCAGCAGCAGGAACAGGAGTACAGGGTATTCGGAATACCCTGAGAATAAGCGTGAAGGACCTCAGCAAGGGGACCCCTTCTCACGAGACCTATTTGTGAAGAAGGTCTTGCTAGAGGCCTGCAAATTTGAGGCCAAGGACATCTACTGCCTCCAGGATTTCCTGGGTAACGGATATTTTGACTTTACCGTCAAGTATCCGATGGGATGGCAGAAGGTGATGGAAGACTTCCGGGAGAGGGGGAATGAAGCTCCGCTGTCGCTGCTGAAAGTGCAGCCGCTCTTCACCCTCCCCACCCAGAAGGAAAGGTTGATCACGGTGCACATGTTCAACCCACATGTGCCGGTAGTCGATGTCCTCACCTTCCTTGCTCGCTACGTTGAGGGAACGGGGAACTATGTGGACGTGAAGGACATACACGGGATTTGGACAAGCAAGAGGCAAGTTAAGGTGAAGCTGAGGGTGGACAAGGACGGAGAAATCGTCCACCAACCCTCGGTTTTTGCGATTGGAGGAAACCGAGGCTACCTGAGCTACGTAGGGCAACCCAGGCTGTGCAGGAAATGCAACAAGCCTGGGCATGTGATGGCCCAATGCACTGCAGTTGTCTGCAAAAACTGCAAGATGGAGGGCCATGAGACAAAGGACTGTCAGGCCAGCAAGAACTGCAACCTGTGCAGGGAGGCAGGCCACCTTTACAGGGCTTGCCCTAAAAGAGCCTGCACCTACGCACAGGCGACAAGAGGGGCTGCTGCCAGCACCCCCAAGGTGGGCAAGCCAACCCCCACCACTGCCAAGACCCCAGCAGAGAAAGGGAACGCAGATGAGGACAGCCCAACCACCTTGAAGCCCCAAGTGCCAGAAGGAGACGCCCAGCATCCTGACTAGGAGGGAGAGTCAATGGAGGAGGGGGAACAGCAGGAGAAATGGACAACGGTGACGTACAAGAAACAGAGGGTTCAGCCCAAAGAGCCGAGGCCGGAAAGGACTGGTAAGTCAAAAAGTAAACCCCAAAAAAGGTGTCTTTCTCTTACAGAAGGCAGCAATCTCTCCTCCTCGTCGGAGGATGAGGCGACCGGGAAGTCCCAACGAGGGAGGCAGAGGAAGAAAACGGGGGAGGATAAGAGAGAGGCCACAACGATCACCTCCCAGCCCCAGGAGACGGAGAGCAGAGAAACGGCCGAAGGGCTCCAGCCCCAGGACATCGGGAGCAGTGCAGCGGTCGAGGGGCTCCAGCCCCTGGAGACAGGGATCATCACAGCGGCCAATGGGTCCCAGCTCCGGGCGACCGGGAGCAGCGCAACGGCCGATGGGCCCTAGCTCCGGGCGATCGGGAGCATTGCAGCGGCCAAAGGGCCCCAGCTCCGGGCGATTGGGAGCAGCGCAGAGGCCGTTGGGCCCCATCTCCGGGTTTCTGGGAGCAGTGAACCAGCCACCGTGACCCAGCTACAGGAGACGGAGGAAGCCGTGTGCCCGAAAGGGGGTGGAACGAGAAGGCCCCCCCCCCAACGACACCTTTGGTTACGCCACCTGAAACCCACCTCATCGCTGGATTCCTGAGCCCAGGAAAGCTGAGGCAATTCACCGAAGCGGTGGTAATGAGGGGACACGAAAATGGTCAGTGACTCTAAATACAATGGAGCTCAAACTGGCATCTTTAAACGTGCGCAGTATAAAGAGCACTGAGTTTCAGAGGAGGGAGTTATATGGAAGTTATAAACAAGTTACTTATCTCTTTTAGGTGCAGGAGTCGGCCATTCGGCCCTTCGAGCCTACACCGCCATTCAATGTGATCATGGCTGATCATCCAACTCAGTATCCTGTACCTGCCTTCTCTCCATACCCCCTGATCCCTTTAGCCACAAGGGCCACATCCAACTCCCTCTTAAATATAGCCAACGAACTGGCCTCAACTACCTTCTGTGGCAGAGAATTCCACAGATTCACCGCTCTCTGTGTGAAAAATGATTTTCTTATCTTGGTCCTAAAAGACATCCCCCTTAGCCTTAAACCGTGACCCCTTGTTCTGGACTTCCCCAACATCGGGAACAATCTTCCTGCATCTAGCATGTCCAACCCCTTTAGAATTTTGTAAGTCTCGATGAGATCCCCCTCAATCTTCTAAATTCCAGCGAGTACAAGGCGAGTCTATCCAGTCTTTCTCCATATGGAAGTCCTGCCATCCCAGGAATCATTCTGGTGAACCTTCTCTGTACTCCCTCTATGGCAAGAACGTCTTTCCTCAGATTAGGAGACCAAAACTGTACGCAATACTCCAGGTGTGGCCTCACCAAGACCCTGTACAACTGCAGTAGAACCTCCCTGCTCTTGTACTCAAATCCTTTTGCTATGAATGCCAACATACCATTTGCTTTCTTCACAGCCTGCTGCACCTGCATGCCTACTTTCAATGACTGGTGTACGATGACACCCAGGTCTCATTGCATCTCACCTTTTACTAATCAGTCACCATTCAAATAATAATCTACTTGCCTGTTTTTGCCACCAAAGTGAATAACCGCACATTTATCCACATTATACTGCATCTGCCATGCATTTGCCCACTCACCCAGCCTATCCAAGTCACCTTGCAGCCTCCTAGCATCCTCCTCACAGCTAACACTGCCCCCCAGCTTCATGTCATCCGCAAACATCGAGATGTTGAATTTAATTCCCTCGTCCAAATCATTAATATATATTGTAAATAGCTGGGGTCCCAGCACTGAGCCTTGTGGCACCCCACTAGTCACTGCCTGCCATCCTGAAAAGGACCCGTTCACTCCTACTCTTTGCTTCCTGTCTGCCAGCCAGTTCTCTATCTACATCAATACTGAACCGCCAATACCATGTGCTTTAAGTTTGTATACTAATCACTTAACCATATAACAATAACCATATAACAATTACAGCACGGAAACAGGCCTTCTCGGCCCTGACACTCCGTGCCGACCATTTATTTTCCCCTAGTCCCATCTACCTGCACTCAGACCATACCCCTCCATTCCCTTCCCGTCCACATACCCATCCACTTTACTTTTAAATGTTAAAATCGATCCTGCCTCCACCACTTCTGCAGGAAGATCTTCCACACAGCCACCACTCTCTGAGTAAAGAAGTTCCCCCTCATGTTACCCCTAAACATCTGTCCCTTAATTCTCATGTCATGCCCTCTTGTTTGAATATTCCCTACCCTCAATGGGAAAAGCTTATCCACGTCAACTCTGTCTATCCCTTTCATCATTTTAAAGACCTCAATCAAGTCCCCCCTTAACCTTCTGCGCTCCAAAGAATAAAGACCTAACTTGTTCAACCTTTCTCTGTAACTTAGTTGCTGGAATCCAGGCAACATTCTAGTAAATCTCCTCCATACTCTCTCTATTTTGTTGACATCCTTCCTATAATTAGGCGACCAAAATTGTACACCATACTCCAGAATTGGTCTCACCAATGCCTTGTACAATTTTAACATTACTTCTCTATATTCAATGCTCTGATTTATAAAGGCCAGCACACCAAAAGCTTTCTTTACCACCCTATCTACATGCGATTCCACCTTCAGGGAACTATGCACAGTTATTCCTAGATCCCTCTGTTCCACAGCATTCCTCAATTCCCTACCATTTACCATGTACGTCCTATTTTGATTTGTCCTGCCAAGATGTAGCACCTCACACTTATCAGCATTAAACTCCATCTGCCATCTTTCAGCCCACTCTTCCAAATGGCCCAAATCTCTCTGTAGACTTTGAAAATCTACTTCATTATCTACAGCACCACCTATCTTAGTATCATCTGCATATTTACTTATCCAATTTTCCACCCCATCATCTAGATAATTGATGTACATGACAAACAACAGTGGACCCAACACAGATCCCTGAGGCACCCCACTGGTCACCGGCTTCCAACCTGACAAACAGCCATCCACTTGTGTAGGACCTTATCGAAAGCCTTCTGAAAGTCCAGATATAGCACACCCACTGCTTCTCCCTTATCCACTACGAGTTACATCCTCAAAAAATTCTATAAGATTCGTCAGACATGATTTGTGAGGTAAGGGAAAAAAACTCTGTGAGATAAGGGCCTGTCCTACCAGCATACGACTCCATGCGATGAGCGCGATCAAACTAGAAGCGGGGGCCGCGCGGAGGTTGGGTGATCCCCTGTACAGGGCCGTTCCCACCAGCATGCGCCTGCATGCGGCAAGCGCAACCAAACCGGCAGCGAGGGCCGCGCGGAGGTCGGGTGAGTGGCGCAACGCGGTGCAAAGTGAGGCGAACTTGGAGCGAAGTCTGAAGGGAAGTTCGCCAGGACAGAGTGGGGCACACAGAGAGGGGCACAGAGGCAAACACAAAGAGGGCTACGGAGCCACACACATAGAGGATCACGGAGGCACCTACAGATAGGTTCACGGAGGTAAGATGTCGAGGCGGTGTGTCATGCGTCGAGGCGACTGCGAGCCGACAAGCCGTTGCCGCGCGGAATTTTTTGAACATAGTCAGTTTTTCGGAGCCCCGCGCGATGTCGGGACGATCTCCGCACAATTCCGCACGGCTCCGGCGATCGAAGTGGGACCGGCCCCGCGACGCCGGACGGCTCAAGCGACCACGTTAGGTCGCGCTCATCGCATAGAGTTGCATGCTGGTAGGACAGGCCCTGTAAGGGAAAAAAGTAGAGTAGCTATGGGAAACTATGAGATTCAAAGAGGAGGAAGCACTGACACTTTTGAAAAATATAAAAGTGGATAAGTCTCCAGGTCCTGACAGGATATTCCCTAGGACATTGAGGAAAGTTGTAGAAATAGCAGGGGCTATGACAGAAATATTTCAAATGTCATTAGAAACGGGAATAGTGCCGGAGGATTGGCGTACTGCGCATATTGTTCCATTGTTTAAAAAGGGTTGAAAGAATAAACCTAGCAATTATAGACCTGTATATATAAGCATCTGGATAAACAGGGTCTGATCAAGAACAGTCAACATGGATTTGTGCCTGGAACGTCATGTTTGACAAACCTTCTTGAATTTTTTGAAGAGGTTACTAAGGAAATTGATGAGGGTAAAGCAGTGGATGTTGTCTATATGGATTTCAGTAAGGCCTTTGACAAGGTTCCCCATGGAAGGTTGGTTAAGAAGGTTCAATCTTTGGGTGTTAATGGCAGAGTAGCAAGATGGATTCAACAGTGGCTGAATGGGAGATGCCAGAGAGTAATGGTGGATGGCTGTTTGTCAGGTTGGAAGCCGGTGACCAGTGGGGTGCCTCAGGGATCTGTGTTGGGTCCACTGTTGTTTGTCATGTACATCAATTATCTAGATGATGGGGTGGAAAATTGGATAAGTAAGTATGCAGATGATACTAAGATAGGTGGTGCTGTAGATAATGAAGTAGATTTTCAAAGTCTACAGAGAGATTTGGGCATTTTGGAAGAGTGGGCTGAAAGATGGCAGATGGAGTTTAATGCTGATAAGTGTGAGGTGCTACATCTTGGCAGGACAAATCAAAATAGGACGTACATGGTAAATAGTAGGGCATTGAGGAATGCTGTGGAACAGAGGGATCTAGGAATAACTGTGCATAGTTCCCTGAAGGTGGAATCGCATGTAGATAGGGTGGTAAAGAAAGCTTTTGGTGTGCTGGCCTTTATAAATCAGAGCATTGAATATAGGAGTAAGGAAGTAACGTTAAAATTGTACAAGGCATTGGTGAGACCAATTCTGGAGTATGGTGTACAATTTTGGGTGCCTAATTATAGGAAGGATGTCAACAAAATAGAGAGAGTACAGAGGAGATTTACTAGAATGTTGCCTGGGTTCCAGCAACTAAGTTACCGAGAAAGGTTGAACAAGTTAGGTCTTTATTCTTTGGAGCGCAGAAGGTTAAGGGGGGACTTGATTGAGGTCTTTAAAATGATGAAAGGGATAGACAGAGTTGACGTGGATAAGCTTTTCCCATTGAGGGTAGGGAAGATTCAAACACGAGGGCATGACATGAGAATTAAGGGACAGATGTTTAGGGGTAACATGAGGGGGAACTTCTTTACTCAGAGAGTGGTGGCTGTGTGCAATGATCTTCCAGCAGAAGTGGTGGAGGCAGGATCGATTTTAACATTTAAAAGTAAAGTGGATAGGTATATGGATGGGAAGGGAATGGAGGGGTATGGTCTGAGTGCAGGTAGATGGGACTAGGGGAAAATAAATGGTCGGCACGGACTGGGCCGAGAAGGCCTGTTTCCGTGCTGTAATTGTTATTTGGTTATATGGTTATTTACCTTTCGTAAATCCATGCTGACTTTGTCCAATGATTTCACCACTTTCCAAATGCGCTGCTATCCCATCTTTAATAACTGACTCTAGCAGTTTCCCCAATGTTAGACTAACTGGTCTGTAATTCCCCGTTTTCTCTCTCCCTCCCTTTTTAAAAAGTGGGGTTACATTAGCTACCCTCCAATCCTCGGGAACTACTCCAGAATCTAAAAAAAATTGAAAAATTATCACTAAGGCATCCACTATTTCTGGGGCTACTTCCTTAAGTACCCTGGGATGCAGCCTATCTCGCCCTCAGGATTTATCGGCCTTTAATCCATTCAATTTACCCAACACCACTTTCCCAATTATTTATGTCTTCCTTGGTAAAGACAGAACCAAAGTAGTTATTCAATTGGTCTGCCATGTCCTTTCACCCCATGATCAAGTCAAATCACCCATAGAGCCCTAAAATGCAGGCTTTTTTAATTAAGTTAGTGTAATGCTGTGCAGTGTTCTTTCTCTGACTCCCTGAGAAACTGGGCCAAAAACCCACCCCCATTACGTGAGGCAGGAAAAAAGATCCAGTTTCCCTTACAGACTTCGTTTAACATTTTCCTAACACTTCTTCTCCATCGTAATAGTATTCTATCACCGAGGTCCACTTTCCTTGAGAGCCAGATTCATCTTCACCCGTTATCATTGGTAGTTGCTTCACAGTAGCTTTCACCAGGAGATACTTAATACTGGGGAAAACACAGCACAACATTATTGCCACTGCAAGTAATACGACCCCAATGGCCAAACCAATTTTAATCAGCCATGCTCCCCAACCCCCCAACATGCTCTCCAGCCATCCAAACAATTGATGTCTGAACCCTACGTTTCTTTTAACCTCACTCCTTTGGTTTTTAAGCTTATCCATGGCTTTAGTGAAAGACCCCTCTGGGCTAGTATTATTACGTATGAAGGTGAAACATTGTTCCCCAAACAAGACACATACACCCCCTCATTCTGACCTTATTTACACCAGTCTCATAGTCTCCAGAAACCTCACATTATCTTAACCATATAACAATTACAGCACGGAAACAATCCATCTCGGCCCTTCTAGTCTGTGCCTAACACTTATTCTCCTCGAGTCCCATCTACCTACACTCAGACCATAACCCTCCATTCCTTTCCCATCCATATAACGATCCAATTTATTTTTAAAAGATAAAATCGAACCTGCCTCCACCGCTTCCACTGGGAGCTCATTCCACACAGCTACCACTCTCTGAGTAAAGAAGTTCTCCTTCATGTTACCCCTAAACGTCTGTCCCTTAATTCTCAAATCATGTGCTCTTGTTTGAATCTTCCCTACTCTCAATGGAAAAAGTTTATCCACGTCAACTCTGTCTATCCCTCTCATCATTTTAAAGACCTCTATCAAGAACCCCCTTAACCTTCTGCACTCCAAAGAATAAAGACCTAACTTGTTCAACCTTAGTTGCTTAAACCCAGGCAACATTCTAGTAAATCTCCTCTGTACTCTCTCTATTTTGTTGATATCTTTCCTATAATTTGGCGACCAAAATTGTACACCATACTCCATAATTGTCCTCACCAATGCCTTGTACAATTCTAAAATTACATCCCAACTTCTATACTCAATGCTCTGATTTATAAAGGCCAGCACAGCTAAAGCTTTCTTTACCACCCTATCTACATGAGATTCCGTCTTCAGGGAACTATGCACAGTTATTCCTAGATCCCTCTGTTCTACTGCATTCCTCAATTCGCTACCATTTATCATGTACGTCCTATTTTGATTGTCCTACCAAAATGTAACACCTCACACTTATCAGCATTAAACTCCATCTGCCATCTTTCAGCCCACTCTTCCAAATGGCCTAAATCTCTCTGTAGACTTTGAAAATCTACTACATTATCCACTACTACACCTATCTTAGTATCATCTGCATACTTACTAATTCAATTTACCACACCATCATCCAGATCATTGATGTATATGACAAACAACAGTGGACCCAACACAGATCCCCGAGGCACCCCACTAGTCACCGGTTTCCAACCTGCCAAACAGTTATCCACCATTACTCTCTGGTATCTCCCATTCAGCCACTGTTGAAACCACCTTGCTACTCCACTATTAATACCCAACAATTGAACCTTCTTAACCAACCTTCCATGTGGAACCTTGTCAAAGGCCTTACTGAAGTCCATATAGACAACATCCACCGCTTTACCCTCATCAATTTCCCTAGTAACCTCTTCAAAAAATTCAAGCAGATTAGTCAAACATGACATTCCAGGCATAAATCCATGTTGACTGTTCCTAATCAGACCCTGTTTATCCAGATGCTTATATATTAACTTTAAGTATCCTTTCCATTAATTTGCCCACCACTGACGTCAAACAACGTTCTTGTTAGAACTCTGCTCTTCCCTCACTTCTTTGTCCTCCTGTTCTCTTACCTCAGGGCTATTATCGAGTCGTACCTGCGGGACATCCCTCATGTAATGATTGAAATGGTACCAGGTAGACCTACCTTCTACCTGAACAGCGGTGGGTGGTTCGGAAAGCTCATACATACACCTCGTCTCCAGGTTTAAAGGGTCCTTCCTCCTGGTCCACCTCCAACCACTTTTACTTTGCCTGTGCATAAATAGACTTGTATATCATATAACCATATAACCATATAACAATTACAGCACGGAAACAGGCCATCTCGGCCCTTCAAGTGCGTGCCGAACAACTTTTTTCCCTTAGTCCCACCTGCCTGCACTCATACCATAACCCTCCATACCCTTCTCATCCATATGCCTATCCAATTTATTTTTAAATGATACCAACGAACCTGCCACCACCACTTCCACTGGAAGCTCATTCCACACCGCTACCACTCTCTGAGTAAAGAAGTTCCCCCTCATGTTACCCCTAAACCTCTGTCCCTTAATTCTAAAGTCATGTCCTCTTGTTTGAATCTTCCCTATTCTCAAAGGGAAAAGCTTGTCCACATTAACTCTGGCTATTCCTCTCATCATTTTAAAGACCTCTATCAAGTCCCCCCTTAACCTTCTGCGCTCCAGAGAATAAAGACCTAACTTATTCAACCTATCTCTGTAACTTAGCTGTTGAAACCCAGGCAACATTCTAGTAAATCTCCTATCACTCCTAGTAAATATCATAATTAACTGTTACATATACTTCTTAAATTCTACCTCTAACTGTTCCAAACTCGGTCCCTTGTAGTGACCTCTCCATTGTGCCACGGGCATGGGTCAGCCAGTAAGCATCTCATGTGACGTTATGTGGGTTATTCGATTAGTTTTGCATGCAACATCTCTTCAGTGCCAAAGGCAGGGGAGCGATCCAATTCACCCTTGTAGTTACACAAATCTTATTTATATTAACCCTAAATGCTCCATTTATTCTTTCCACCATGCACTGTGATTGCAGGTGTTACACACTCAAATCTGTATTTTACTTCGGAGTCACGTGAGTGACTTCGTGAAGACCCCGCCAGGCACGCATGCGCGACATATCGTCGACCGCATGCGAGCGACAGGCAGGGAGGAGCGTTGCTCCTCTACTGCTGGGACCTGCAGGTAAGTAAAACACTAACCTGCGGTCTTTTTCTTCTAGGTGGCCCTGTCGCAGGGTCTCGCAGCCGCCTCGGATCTGACTGCTGCGGCAGTCAGCGGCGGCTCCAATAGTTGGAGTCGGGAAGCCCGTTGACCCAGGAGGGTCCGGGCTCATACACTCGCCGGCGGAGGACGGCAGAGGCAGCCCGACTCCACACCGCAGCCCGCAGGGGACGCCGCGGGCGAAAAGGAATGGGGCTTGCCGGCTCGCTGTCAAAAGTTCGCGACGGCAGCGCGGCAGCCCCGACTCTACACCTCAGCCCGCGGGGAACACCGCGGGTTGGCGGTGTACATGTAGGCGTGGGGCTTGCAGGCTCGCCGTTCAAAGTAGGAACGGTAGAGCGGCAGCCCCGACTCTACACTGCAGCCGCGGGGGATACTGCGGGCTGGCGGTGTGCATGCAGGAGTCGGGCTTGCAGGCTCGCCGTCAGAAGTTTCAACGGCGGAGCGGCAGCCCCGACTCTACACCACAGCCCGCGGGGGTGATACTGCGGGCTGGCGGTGTGCATGTGGTGTAGGGCTTGCTGTGCTTGCCATGGGCAGCAGCCCGACTCTACACCGCAGCCTGCAGGGGTTCTGCGGGTTGCTGGCATTCAGGGAGAAGCAGGCTTGCAAGCAAAGGCAGCCTGACTCCACACTGCAACTGCAGGGATTCTGTGGCCTGGCTACATTAAAGTGCCCTGCTACTCTAGGGTATGCATTGTCTTCAAGAAGTTCCGACTGCCAACATATAAAAGTTATTAAAGCATGAGAGGCTGGTCACCATACTTCTTAAAGACCCTCAGGTAAGATACTAACTTTGAATAGCTAAGCGTCTGTATTCGAGTTTGCTTACAGAGGGATGGAGACCAGAATGAAGGCAGCGAAGCAGGTCTCCAAGGGCCGTGCGACTTCAGATGGGAGTCAGCGGCCACCATTCCAGAAGAACGCGGAGGTCGGGGAGCCCTGCGCAGCCAGGACCCGTCTCTCCACCACGGCTGACCATGGGGCCGCAAAATGGTGGAGCACCGCGTGGGAGCAGGATGGGCAAGACCTGGACTCCCTACCACTCTCACCTATGCATAGTGACTGTGGGGCAAAGGTGCGTAAACATGTGACCCGCTCGGCGGCTCGTTTTGTCTCTCCTACTATGCAGGTATCAGAGATGGGGAGAGCTGCGCACAGGTCATGCCCCGCTGCAGTGGGAGGCATCGACATACCGCCGGGGGTAACCTGCTAGACTGCAGGCCGGTGATGGACCTGCTGGAAATCGGGGAGCCCTGCAGGAGCAGGAGGTACCGGTGTCCACCGGAACAGGCTGCCGGAGCGCAGACCGGTGGCAGCAGTTTACGGCTAGGCAACCCCATTGCTACGGGTAACGCCGGCTATGCGCCCTCATGGACCCGTGTGGTTAAGGGTGACGGCAAGCCTGCACGGACAGCGGAGCCGGTATTGGGGACCGGTACCGATCCTTCCCTCTGCCTTCCCACCAGGCAGAGGTGCCGCTTAGGTCCAAACGACGGCGGACTAGCGGTATGTCCGTGCAGGAGTCGTACAGCCTGCGGGAGCAGGAGGTACCGGCACTGCACCGGAACAGGCTGCCGGAGCGCAGACCGGTGGCAGCAGAATACGGTTAGGCAATCCCGTTGCTGCGGGTAAAGCCAGCCAAGCGCCGTCACAGACCCCTGGGGGTGAGGGTGACGGTGTGCCTGCACGGACCACGGACCGGTATTGGGGACCGGTTCCGACTCCTTTCCTCTGCCTGCTCGTCAGGTAGAGAGGCCGCTAAGGTCCGAGGGATGCCGGGCTAGCGGGTTGTCCGTGCGGAAGTCGTTCAGCCCCGCAGGAGCGGGTGCTGACGAGTACCTGTCAGCCACTTCGTTGAGGTGTGACCTACTGGCAGAAGCCCCAGCGACTCATCAGGGCCTGGGGAAGTCGACCTGTTGTCCGTGTGTAGCGGCAGCGGTCGCATGGCTAGGATGGAGCTAATGGTGGAGCAACTATATCAGCAGGACCTGGGTCGGCAAGAGCAGGAGTCTCAGCGGTCTGGGAGTTCGGATCATGACCACCACCTTCAATCTCACCTTCGTCCATCGGGAGTGCTAGCATTCAACAGATGGCCGATTTGACAAAGCAGCGGCAGCAGAAGAGCCCACTGCTCTCGATCCAGAAGAAGAAGTTGGAGGTGTCGAAAATCCGAAACCTGTTTTCAGGGGTACCGCTGCACTCTACATTGGCAGTAAGTATTAATTCTTGACGACACACCAGTTCCTAGACCAGGTGCTTTCAGAAACACGGAGAAGTACAAGGATCCTGGAAACTGTGTTACCCTGAACGTCCCGAGGGTCGACTCAGCCATCTGAGGGAACATAATTTCCAATGCGAGGGAACAAGAGATGAAGAGGCAGAAAATTCTGAAGCTATTGGCGTCGGGCATCACGGCGCTCATCAGGACCCTCGATGGGGCAGGTGCATCCGCAGAGCAGCAGGATGCTCTAGCCCTCCTGTGTAGCACACTTCGGGAAACTGTTTTAGTCAGAGCTCCATCCGGCCCGACATTAACCCTGAATTCGCTGGGTTGGGTCGTACCTCCACCACACCTCCAAGACAGCTGTTTGGGGAGGACCTGCCCAAGCCGGTCAAAGACGAGGCCATCAAGAACACATCCGCACCAGCTCCCCAACAGCAGAAGCCTTGTTAGGGCAGAGCCAGCATAGACTACCTCACCACACACCAGCTGCAGGAACAAGGATTTACCGAGGCGATCGAGCAGCACCCAGCAAAGAAGGAATACTAGAAACCAGAACGTCAGGCTCGCCGGTAACCATGGAGGTAAGGGGGCCTGGTTCTCTTGGAAGTGCTGCATGCATAACCTCACAAGTAGGAGGGAGGTACATACATTCTGCGGCTCTGTTTGTCACTATCCAGGGAACAGAGCTATAGCCATAATAGATTCATGTAACAGCCTTGCTTGCGCCAGGGAACTGACTTTCGACATGCTGCTAAGCTATGGGTAAATTGGAGCTACATTCCAGCCACATAATTGGGTCGTTACGCTATCAAAGCTTGGGTGAATAAGCAAAATCTCGGCATGTATAGCGAATGCTTACAATTACGAGCTTAAGCAGCTGCCAATCCAAGCATAATTGAGGTACAACGGTGGATTAGCAATGGTTGTGATTGTTAAATCCCATCATTACATCAAACCTAGTAGTCGCGTTACAAACCGACGCAAGCGCCGAGGGCTGGGGAACTACTGACACCATTCCAGGTGGGGCGGTAAATGGGATTGCATGAGTCTACTTTCTTCAATCACAAGGTATAAACTGTTTAGAAATGCTGGGAGCATGTCCAGGGCTGCGCATTAATGTACTAATCTGCAGCATACGTATGTTCGTCTTCAAAATAATACCACTGAGGAGGCATATTAAACCTTATGGGTGGCGTCAAGTTAATATCTTGGGATGAATTGGAAACATTAATTTGGCTCTGGTGGATTGAAAGAAATTTGAGTTCAGCTATGTACCTTCTGGATAAGCTCAATATAGTGGCGGACACCAGGTCACAAGTATTAATAACGACATCAAGTAGATTGAACCTCCAAATATCTGCTAAAATTATAGCCTAATATGGAATACCAGATTTCGACCTCTTTGCGTCCAGGTTGAGCCATTGGATACTAACATATGTCTTGAGAACTAGATCCTGGGGCAGTGGCGATGGACGCGTTTTCGCTACGTTGGGGGGAAATGCGGGGTTTCTATGTTTTCCCCATTCTGCTTCATCAGACAGGTGCTGCAGGATACGCAACCAGGCTCTGCAACATAAAGGACCATGGATGTCAAACAGCATCGTGCAGAGAGAGTCCAGTAGGAAGCAGTACCTCGCCTACATAAGGATATGGGAGGTTTCTGTAGTCGGACCTAGACCATCTACATATCTGCTATACTCTCCAAGGTGCTGGAATACTCATGGGTCGTCATTATGACGAGTCCCTCAGTTACAGTGCTGTATACAGTGCCAGGAGTGCATTGTTGTCCTATTGCTAGATTGGACTGGGATGAGGTAGTGTTGACCCTCCTCAGGAGCTGGTCGCCTATGATGGACTTACTCACCTTCAAAGTGCTTATGATAATGGCACTGAACGCAGCTCAACAGGTCATGACTTTACAGGAATTAAACCTGGATAGAATGATCGGACCATACTAAGGTAACTTCTTTACAGAAGAATTACTTACACTACACAGACCTGGGACTACACGTCTGCAAATGGGCATCAGATGTATGGAGACGGGTCTGTTTCAGCCATGGTAACCCACGTCACAGGGTGATTGTGCAGACTATCTCCAGATGACACGAGGTGGTATTCGGTGCAGCAGGTAAGACACTAATATTTTAAATGTCATTCTATCAGGGCTGCATCCACATCAGTGGCAAGGACTATGGCGGTGTTCATGGATTTTGGCCTCGCAATAGCGAGCTGGGCCAGTGAATCTACACTTCAGCGGTTTTATAACTGATTTATAACCGCTCCCGCAACGTTGGCGGATTCAGTTTTAAGTGCTGTTCCCTAAACGTTTGTCCCCGAGTTCAGGGGGTTATTGTTGTATTAACAAATGTTATTATTTTTTCAGCTTGTTCAAGTCTGAAATACGTTAACATACTTCCTCCATCAGAATTACGGCAGTGTGTGAGCATGGGCGTGGTCCAGGGCATGTAATCACAGAGCTTTGAAATCTTCACGAAGTCACTCACGTGACTCCGAAGTAAAATAGTAAGATTAAACAAGAACTTACCAGTTTGAAGTTTGATCTTTATTTTATGAGGAGTTGCGATGAGGGATTTCGTGCCCTCCGCTCCCAACCCTCTATTATATATTCAACTGGTATGGTCAAGTTTTAATCTTACTATCTTCGGTTTGTGATCTGTGATTCCACACCGCTGCTTTGAAGAATGTCGCGCATGCGTGCCTGGCGGGGTCTTCACGAAATCCCTCATCGCAACTCCTCATAAAATAAAGATCAAACTTCAAACTGGTAAGTTCTTGTTTAATCTTACTATTTTACTCCAAGGGCCTACAGCGTTCTTGCACCCAAGTCGATCCAAGCTTACCATAGGTGCAATAACAGCTGATCATCCTCCAGGTGCTGTTCTGGCTGCTTCGTCTGCACTTTGATTTCACTTCTTATGTGCTTGGCATTTAATGACAGCTAGTGCCCCTGGCTTCACCTTTCCCCTTATCAGGTCTGTACTTTACTGCTAACTTTGCATGGGGTCTCCGTTGCTTTTCTCAAAGCCTTTCTATTTCCCTACTGCTCCAAACATGTGCCAGACCCTGTGTACATATGCTTAGTCGGTATAAACATCAGCTTTCTCACCTTCCCTCATGTCACATGCTGCTCATAAAGCCTTAATTTCTGCCAACTGAGCTAAGCAAGATTGCAGGCAAGCTTCCAATTTAATTACCTTGAAGTCTAATTCATCCTGATGCACCACTTCAAACGCTGCATACTTGCTATTATGATCCCTATAACAAGAAACATCCACAAGCAAAACCTTTTTGTCCCCTTCATCCAAAGGCTCTGACTGTAAAACATTTCTCAGACTTGTGTGTCCTTCTTCCTTCATTATTTTCCTTAATGACATCACAATTTAAACATGATTTCCAATCTAGTCTGAACTATATCCTGTCATTCCCAAGATCATCATCATCTGTCCTACTGTCTGAGGTTTGGGAACTTCAATTATTGCTTCAATTTGATCCTGCGCTATAGCTTTTACTTCTTTAGATATTACTCGTCCAAAATATTCTACCTGCTGCTGACAAAACAACAACTTCTTCCTTGATACTTTATGACCTCCTGTGCCATCTTTTCCAAGATAATTACAATGTCTCTCTCACATTGCTTCTCACTTGTGGAACAAACCAACAAATCATCCACATACTATATCAACACCTTCCAAATATGCCTATAACATCTGATTAAAAACATGGGGCTAGTATTTAAAACCCTGCTGCATCCTAGCCTAGGTGTATTTAATACCTCTTCTTAATGTTCTTACCATAGCTGTGTTCACCACTATCTTAATTATTATTAATATTTCCTGATTACCATACCTGTCCATATCCCCAACACACGTTATCCATTACCTGTCTCCTTACTAGCCTTTCTTGACCTCCTCCTTGAGATCCCTCCCTCCCTCCCTTGGGGACCCCAGTCCTGTCTGGGCTTATATCCAGATTTATGTCACTCCTGATAGAGCATTTGAGAAAACGCTCCCCCAAAGACATTTATTATTGGCATGGGATTCTCTGGCCCCTGTTTGGCTCTGTCATAGGACTCACTGTGTGTCGGTGCATCACTTATTTCAGACTTTTCAACCAGGTCTGTTGTTATTGGCAACATTGTCTTTCTTTTTTTTTCACGCTCTTTCTTTTTGAGCTCTTCAAGTTACATTTTTCTCTGCACCTCTTCCTGCTGGTCTGCAAGTCTTTTTCCTATCTTTGCAATATTTCTCGAACTCATTGATCAAATGATCACTGAATCGGGGGTGGGGAATAGATGACAATCCCACCACCTCCTCCAATCTAGACTTGACTTTAGGAGGAATGACATCCACCACAGCGGTTCAGAATATAGTGTTCATTAACTGGTTGCCTTCTATTTCTTGTTCAGTTTCCAGTCTCCACCTTTTCAGCTGGTTCTCCCGATAGGCTGCTGGATTATTGTCTGAGGACCTGCCATGCCCTCTGCCTGACTGTATCAAACAGCATGCCATTGTTTATTGCATTGTTCACAGCATTTATATCCCAGTCATCTTCAGGAGTTCTGTCAGTTTAGTGGTTCCTATCACTTTCACCAACAGTGCCTTCAAATCTCCCATAGCCAATAATCATCCTCCAAAGCCCTAATCCATTTCCTGCCCCATCAGGAACATTGGGTAAGGTATTTTTTAGCCCTCTCAGTTTATGGGTGCCCCAAAGGATAATCTGTGTCTGTCCTGCTCTTTTCTTTTTAAAGCAGTCTCATCAATTTATCCCTCTGCTTCCCACTTTAATCCTTTCTGATATGCCTTCTTTCTCATTCTAAACTCAATTTCTTGCTTCTCAGATAGTCTATCCTCCTTTGCAAATTCATTCACCTTTCTTTTAAAATCTTCCACTGACTCCTCCTGATTTATTACTTTCACACCTGTCATTTCATACTTCTGTTACCTCCTCACTGCCTCTCTCTCCTTTTCTCTCTAAACTGCCTAAGTGCATCTAATTCCTTTCCTCTCCTCTTTTCCCACATTTCCAACTTATCTGTGGCATATAATTCATAATTAACACTTCCATCTTGTCACACATTTATCTTGAAAGTGCCTTCCTTGGGCCACTTCCTCACAACTGTTTCTGAAAATCTCAGCAAACAATCATTACCCTTCTCCCACCAGAATGTTTATCTAAACAAATCACAAAAGCAGGTCATGTTTCAGCAATTAACTTATTTCCAATTATTTAAATCCATTCCCACCATTATTTTAAATTTCCAATTCCTAGTACTAGTAACAATTTTCCAAATTAACTTTACTGAAAAGAAATCCATAGAAACATTAGCAAAACCAAGCAACCTACATTTTCCAATTTTCCCCTTTTAAGTTGCGATGATACAAAGCATTAATCGTTACCTTACAGCTGTTCGTAATCTCCCCTATTGCTTACAATTTCTTAAAGGAACAAACACACATACCCTTAGAGCATGTGGCCTACAACAAACAAAAGACTTATCACATATATGAATTTCCTCATTCATTCAAAACCGGTTTTTACACACAAATCACATTCGTTCCGTTCTTACTTCAAAGAATTTATGCAATTTTCTACACAGATTAAAGTTTCAGAATTAACATTTACATAATTCTTATCTCCCCTTTTAAGTTAAAGTAGGATGGTCTAATCCCCTATCAGTCAGGTTCCTGAGCTCTGTGATTGGACATTAATTCAGATCGTGATTAGTCAAACTTACCGTCACTCAAATTCTAACCACACCCCACTAAGATCACAACCAATCAAAATCCTAGTCACTCTGACCGCACCCCACTCTCATTAATCTCCAAACCAAGAAGCACATTTTGTCTTGATCTCTCAGCAGAGAGAATGCAGCAATTTTATCTCCACAAACAGTTAAGAAACTCAGTCCTTACACCTCCTCTGTCCTCGTAGTCACTATATTACCTTACACTATTCTTATTGCTATTCTACTTTCTGCTATTCTACAATATTTTATCACTGTGTACACTGTTTCTGTTACTCACTTATCCTAAATTCGTATTTTGCCCGTGCGACCCTCGGTCCCCCAAGGCAGTATCCACAAAATACTTTATTCTGCCCGTACAAACCCCTGACCTCTCAGGGTGGTATCCCCAAAATGGCTTATTTTGCCCGTTCAAACCCCTGACCTCTCAGGGTGGTATCCACAGAATACTTTCCTCATCCGTGCAAACCCCTGACCTCTCAGGGTGGTATCCACGAGGACTAATGAGCTCTTTAAAACTGCCTCATCAGTGCAAACCCCTGACCTCTCAGGGTGGTATCCACGAGGACCAATGAACTCTTTAAAACTGCCTTGTCCGTGCAAACCCCTGACCTCTCAGGGTGGTATCCACGAGGATTCAATAAACTCTTTAAAACTATATATATATTACTCACCACACAGCGCAGCCTTCTCAGACAATCCTCTGGATCTCCTTTTTAGAACAATTTAGTGCCAGATTCTTGGGTTGGAGAGACCTTCTAACTACCTAGGCACTTCTGTGTCCCCAGTGGCTTCTCATGTTCAACAGGTTATTAGTCCAAATGAAGCATAAAACCGCATAATAATTTTGCTGGGTGGCCACCGTTTTCCTGTTGTCCCTAGGAACCAGAGGGGCTGGGAAGCGCCCTGAGCTGTTTGTCTTTTAATTATCGGTCTCTTACCGACCCTGCTCGCAGCGCCAATTTTGTCGTGGTTTTAAGACTCAGATTTGGATAATATGACACAGACACAGAGAATTCTTCAAGAAGACAAAAGCCTTTATTTGCAAATATCAGCTTGGAACATTCAGAGACGACACCACCTGTCCGTTCTCTAATTGCTCTCTGAATCCCAGAAACAAGCAGCTTTTTATTACAGTTTCTAGCCCTATCTCTGCTGCATTATCTTGTATGCTGTACTCCTTTTGCATCAATCTTTGTTTAATTCTAATTTGCTCTATCTCGCCACCATTAAATTCCGACCTTTGCTCAATCTAATTAAACTTTACATTTCCCCTCGTATCTCTCCTTCACTTGCCACCCTTAAATTCCAAACTATTGCTCTTTAAATCTCCCAGCTATGTTTTAGCTGAAGCCATTTTATACTGTTACACACACCATTTTAGTTTATGTTTAATACAAGGATATATATGTATTTATTAAGAATACAAAGGTGTAAAAGTAGAAATAAGTATCTTGTTTATAACTTAAAGTAATGTGTTTATAACTTCCATACTGTCTGTATGGAGTTTGCTCCTTTTCCCTTTGATCGCATGGGTGTTCTCCGGGTGCTCTTGTTTCCTTCCACTTTACAAAGATGTGCAGGAACTTTTTTTCAGACCCAACCTAAAACATAATATTTTCCTTTTGTCCAGAGATTCTGTCTGACCTGTTGAGTTGCTCCAGCTTTTTGTGTCTATCTTCAGTGTATATAAATATACACTGTTTTGGTTTCTCGTTTATAATATTGTTTGCAGAGTACTATGTTTACATATTCTGTTGTGCTGCTCCAACTAAGGATGTCATTATTCTAACTGGGACGTGACAGAATAAAACACTCTTGACTGGACTTACTCCACTAATGTGTGGGATAGAACTAGTGTATGGGTGATCGGTGGTCAGTGTGGACTCGGTGGGCCTAAGGGCCTGTTTCCACTCTGTATCTTTAAATTAAACTAAAAACACTAAAACCAGAGGGAGTCTAAAGAAAGATCTCTACCCGAAACGTCACCCAATTTCTTCTATCCAGAGATGCTGGCTGCTCCATGGAGTTCCCCCGCACATTTAAAGCATGGAATAGTCTTTGCCCTACCATAGTTACCCAACCAGACGCAACTAAATTTAAGGTAGCTCTTTTCTCCCAAGAACCCTTTTTTGGTTAAGTCCAAGTCAAGAGTCAAGAGAATTATATTCTCATGTGTCCCAGATAGGACAATGAAATCCTTGCTTGCTGCAACAGAATATGTAAACATAATATAGAACAGGAGATAAAAGTTCAGTGTGTCTATACAATAGAGCATATATATACACACAATAAATAAACAGATAAAGTGCAATAGGCTGTTATTGTGCTGAGTTTGGAGTTTGGTGGTGGACCCTCCACCACCTCCAGTTTAAATTTAATTTGGAATATTTTTGGAGGACCAGGAAACCAAGAAGTGTGAGGGATATTCCAGGGAGTTACTCCAGCTCCAGGGAGTGATTCTGCATTGGGTTTCAGCGGTCGCTGCGAGGCGGCAACCGGACTGCAATGGCGGCCAGATCTCCCACACTGCAAAAGGAGGGAGAAAGTGCCCGGTGCCGACCAGTTGCCGTGGCAGTGTGCATGTGCAGGGCCAAAGATTATAGAGCAGAGCACGATGCGCCACTCAGCGAAAAAAGCGTAGTATCAAATGTGTGATTGTTGACGCCATTTTATCGGGCTGCCCCCACACTGTCATGGCCTCCACAGCTATAGCGCACTGCTGCAGATGCTACTGTTCGGTATAAATTGCTCTAATCGCCGATGTGGACGACTCAATCTGTCTTTCTTCAGGTTCCCCAACAACAAAGAAAGGTGAGGACATATTATTGTTTTCTGTCGATATTATTCTGTCCTGAAAATGTTACTTTTTTGTTCCCCTATCAACACTCATTGGTAAACTAGGTTTGTTGGTACATTAGAAAGTTACTAGTTTTTTTTAATTGATCTATACTTACCACAATAATAAAGTCAGCAATTTTTGTTCTTCTGTACATTTTTGTTTTTGTTCCTGTAAGGCAGAAGTCTCCAAAATATGGTCCGTAGGACACATCAGGCCCATCACGAGATTTTAAGCTCAGATTCGAGTCTGGGAGCGCAGAGTTACCGATTAGATCCCTCGAATTGTCAGGGCCGGGACATCGCAGGGTCGCCGTGAAGAAGGGTTAAATGGTGCGGTGCGGGGTTCGGCGGTGGTCAGAATGGGACGGCTGTATGTTATAACGTGCCATCATTCCTCTCTCTCCCCATCTCTCTCTGCCCCTTCGCTCCCTCTCTCTCTCTGCTCGGTCTCTCTCTCTCTGTCTGTCTCTGCCCCATCTGCCTTTCTCTCTCTTCCTCCCCTCCCTCTCTCTCTCTGCCTGAGAGTTGGCAGCCCTGCTAGTGTCTTAGGTCCAAAAGAGGATAGAAAGAAAATACTTTAAATGGTCTACCTAAGAAGATTTAAATAAGCTCTTCAACATTGAAGGTAAATTGACATATTAGTGGCAAAATGCATCTTCAATATACAGGTCTCTCTCAACAACTGAAAACAATTGCTCTTAAGCGATACATCATCCATTCTGCAGATATGTAGTCATAACTACATTTTTTTTCTTCTTAGTTAATCCTATATGAGATATTCTGTAATTTCAGATGTCGACAGCGGGTCCAGAATACTCGTCGACAAGATCTCCTACACCGAACTCCGATGTACTTGTCAACCACCTGCCGTTTTTGTTCTGAACACTGAACTTGACCAGTTTTCCAACAGGCAGACCAATAACAGGCTAAATTGCAATGCAGTTTCAACACTATTTGACATCCCGAACACCCGAAACTTCTGTTTTCCCAACGCAGGTTACTCAAGAGGAAGAATGAGAACCTCTCGTTACTCACACAAAATTGTGCAAATGACGATTTATTTATTATCTTATATGTTGGAAATGTTGTTCTTTGGGGTAAGCCAGGGGTGGGGCTATCATTGCCTGAAATATGTTGCATTTTACATCACTTTCAAAACACTGCAATCCCCTGTATGTGTCGTGCACAAAATGATGTGAATTATGTAAATATTACCATAAATGACAGAAATAAAAAGTGTTTTCCTTGTTTATTAAGTTCAATTTGGAGTTATTTGAAATTATGGGGGTTGGTGCAATATACTGCTGACCCACAAATGTGTTGCTATGACACATTCACATTTAAAAAATCCATGTCTCAAAGAAAAGCAAGAAGGTCCCCATGTTATTTGATCAACTTATCGACTGAATTTAAATATGTAGGTATGTATGCACCACATTGTGTTACGCTAATATAGAATGAAAGAATGGAAAAATATTTTGACATTGTGTTCATGGATATTTTATTCACAATATGAGGATTTCATATATATATATATGTATGTTTGTGTGTATGTGTGATATATATATATATATGTGTGTGTGTGTGTGTATATAGTGATATATATATATAGTGATGTGTGTGTATATATAGTGATGTATATGTATATATATAGTGATATATGTGTATATATATTGTGATAAACACACACACACACATATATATATACATATACATACACACACACACACACATATATATATATATATATATATGTATATGTGTGTATATGTATATGCATATATATATATATATATATACACACACTAGACTAAGTGGGACCCATTGGGTCCCAGCATCATACAGGAGGGCTGGTCACCAACACAATATTCCATCAAGGGGACTCACCATGGAGTAGACGTCCGTTCAGTGTTATTCACAGCTCAGAGAGCCATGACCCTCTCGCTTCCTGGGTCTGGCAGAGACTGAGTGAGGCATGGCACTTCCGGGTTTTACAGTCCCTCCCCCTTCCCCCCTGTCGCCAGCAGGGACAGCAGAGAGAATGTGGAATTAAAAAAAACATTAATATCCCTCTGATTTTTCACCGATGGGAAAAATCCTCTGGTCCCGCAAGGCGGAGGGGGTCTCTGAGCGCGGTGGCCAAAAATGACGGCCATAGGTCGCGGCGTTCTCTCGGAAATCGCGCCACAGTGGGCCAAAAAACGGCCAAGATCAGACTTTTAGTAATATAAATATAGATATATATACATATATATATAGATATATATAGATACACACAGAGATTGAAAGAACAAGGTTGCTAAACAAATTAGAGGAAATCTGAAGAAAGAAACTAGAGAAATATATATATATGTGTGTGTATACATCTATATCACACATTTTTTACATGAATTGGTCATCAAAACTAAAACTGAGCCTGATCTTCAATTTGGCAATACACTGTCTCATCGGCCATCTATGTCACTCAGATCCACAAGGTAATGTACCGTTTAGATCACATGCGGTGTCCACTCAGATGGATGCTGTATTCTACTACATGATGAGGTGAATGAAGTCGAAATGGTGTTTGCAATTTTGCGGTTCCATGTGGTATTCATCATCATAGAAAGGAATAAGAAATACGTGCACTTACTGTGCCAATCAGGTCTTTGATAGACACCACGGGACAACCGTTACACAAAATGTATTTGTGTATTCTGATGACATTTTCGGAAACTTGTCATCAATGTGCTATCTTTTCTTATATTTGTTGTTGATACTATGTTAGTCATGAACCCAATAAAGTGCTTGTCAAGGAATTTGAAATTTGACCGCATATGTCATTTCTTTGTGTGCAGCTTTGTAAATATATATATATATATATACAAAACTGCACACAAAGAAATGACATATGCGGTCAAATTCATATATATATGATATAACACAATGGTATAGCTGCTGCCTCTCCGCCAGAGACCCGGATTCTCCCCTTGACCTGCACAGGTTTTTAATCCGTGTACTCTGGTTTCCTCCAACATTTGAAAGAAGTTCAGGGTTGTAGATTAATTGACCTCTGCAAAATTGTTAAATTGTTCCTAATGTGCGTAGTATATGGATAGTGTACGGGGTGATAGCTGGTCGGCGCAAATTCCGTGGGTCAAAAGACCTGTTTCCGCACTGCATCTCTAAACTAAACGAAAGGGTATCGACACAAAATGTCGATACCCTTCTTTCCAAATGTCCACAGATGCTGCCTGACCCACTGAGTTACTCCAGCACTTTTTGTGTTAATCTTCTCCACAGCACTTTGTCACAGTCATAGATATACAGCATGGAAACAGGTCCTTCGGCCCAACTTGCCTACACAGAACATGTCCCATCTACACTAGTCCCACCTGCCTGCATTTGGTCCATATCCCTCCAAACCTGTCCTATCTATGTACCGGTCTGTTTCTTAAACAATGGGATAGTCCCCGCCTCAATTACCTTGTCTGGCAACTTGTTCCATACACCCACCACCCTCTGTGTAAAAAAGTCACCCCTCAGATTCCTATTAAACCTTTTCCCCCTCACCTTGAACCCATGTCCTCGGGTCAACTCCCTTACTCCGGGCAAGAGACTGTGCGTCTACCAGATCTATTCCCCTCATGATTTTATACACCTCTATAAGATCACCCTTCATCTTCCTGCGATCCAGGGATTAGAGACCCAGCCCACTCATCCTCTCCCTGTCGCTCACACCCTCTAGTCCTTTGTGTCTATCTTCTCCACAGATGCTGCCTGACCCTCCCCACCCACCCTGTGAGACGGGTCCGGTTCTCCCTGAGGGGGAGGGGGTGAGTAAGGGAAAGGTGAGTAGGAGTAAGGAAAGGGGAAGGGTGAGGTGATGAGTGGGGGAGGGGGACGAGGCGTCGAGCCGGCAGTCGGTGTGGAGTTTGCCCGCTTTCCTCCCCGTGGTGACTGGATGCGGGAGGGCCGGGGGCTCTTCAACCCATTGGCCGCTGGCGCTGCCTGTCAGTGCGGGGGCGGGACCTGGTTGCCGGTCACGTGAGGCCGACGCTCAGGTGGGAACAGCCGCCGCCGCCGCCGCTCGGCCCGGCGTCCCTTCCCCACCCCCTCCTCCCTTCCCGAGGGCGATCCTGCGGCCGGCGACCCGAGGAGCCGGAGCCGGAGCTCGAGGCGTGCGGGCGGATGCCAGTAAGTGAAGGAATGGAAGGAGGCCTGGGAGGCCGCGGCGCAGCTGATCCAGTCCTCCCGCTGCAGCGCGTCTGGTCCTCCGACTGTAGCGCCCCTGGCGGCGGGAGGCCGCGGCGCAGCGCCTATGGTTTGGCGGTGACGTCTGGGCACTGGTCGTGCGTGCAGGCGGTTGACGTCACGGCGGTTCCCGTTTACTCGTCCTCCCCAGGTCGGTGCGGGTACCCCCCCCCCTCCCCTAACTATCCCCCCCTTACCCCCTCCTCCCCCCCTTACCCCTCCCCCCACCTATCCCCCCTTACCTCCTCCCCCCCTCTCCCCTTCCCTCTCCTCCTCTCCCCTTCCCCCTCACCCATTCTCCCCCTCCCCTCTCCCCTTCCCACTCTCTCCCCTCGCCTCGCCCCCTCCCCTTCCACCCTCTCACCCCTTTCCCCCTCCTCCCCTCTCTCCCCTCCCCACCCCCCCAAGCACTTGTAATGTTCACGCGTTCGTAATTATCTGTTTACCAGCTTGTTGACCCTCTGAGTTCCCCTATTGCAGGGTTTAGGTGTCGTTGCTGTGGACGGAGAGATGGGGACGTGAGCAGCCATCGAGGGCGGCCAGGGTACCAATGAGCCCCCCCCCCCCCCCCATCTGCTCGGTGTGTGGGCTGAGCTTCAAGGAGCTGAGCTTAAATGGAGCACCACATGATTAGGCACAACAAGGAGAAGTGTTATGAGTGTGACGTGTGTGGCAAGGCCTGGCAGCGCCCGAGCCAGCTGGAGGCCCACCGGCGGGTGCACACGGGAGAACGCCCCTTTGACTGCTCCGACTGCTGCAAGAGCTTCAAGACGGCGAATCACCTGAAGGACCACCGGCGGGAGCACACGGGTGAGAAGCCCTATGGCTGCTCCATCTGCGGAAAGGGCTTTACCCGGTCATCGGGGCTGCGGGAGCATCAGCAGGTGCACAGCAGTGAGCGGCCCTTCACCTGCTCCGACTGTGGCAAAGGCTTCAAGTCATCCACGCAGCTAAAAGTGCACAGGCGCCTGCACACTGGGGAGCGGCCCTACACCTGCAGCGAGTGTGGCAAGAGCTTCACCCGCTCCAACAACCTGCTGGATCACCAGCGCACCCACACCAGCAAGCGCCCCTTCACCTGTGCCCAATGCGACAAGGGCTTCACCAACTCCTACCGCCTGCTGGAGCACCAGCGCACCCACACCGGCGAGCGCCCCTTCACCTGCGCCCAGTGCGGAAAGAGCTACACCCGCTCCTCCAGCCTGCTGTCCCACCAGCAGGTGCATGCCTGCGACCGACGGGTTCCCAGCCCAGAGTGTGGATAACGCTTTACCATGGCCCCCCATGCCATTCCTCACCAGCGCGTGCACACCAGTGGCTGCGCGTACTGCGGTGAGGTGTTTGACAGCTCGTGGGAATTGCCGCAGTGGGAGTTGCTGCTCCCGCTGTGGAAAGCATTTCAAGAATGCACGGGGGCTGAGGGAGCACCAGCGGGTACACACCGGAGAGAGACTCTTTGTGTGCACTGAGTGTGGCAAGGGTTTCGCCCGCATGACCTGCCTGTGGCAGCACCGGCGTACCCACGGTGGTGAGTGTCCCTTCCCCTGCCCGTCCTGTGGTAAGGGCTTTGCCCGCCTTGTCCACCTGCTGGAGCACCGGCGAGCCCACACCAGCCATCGACCCTTCACCTGCCCATTCTGTGGCAAGGCCTTTGCCCGCTCCTCCAGACCGCTGGCACAGGTGGATAGGTGTTAAAGTTCGATTACTTATCACAGACAAGTCAAACACAAAGTAAGGCAAGAATATTTTATTCGCTAGCAGGAGTGTGCTGGAAGCTATACACCTTAGCTTCCCTGTCGCACAACTCTCCGAACAAAGAAAAGTTGGTACAATTTTGGTCATTTCTTATCAATAAACACACCTACCAAGTCTATAGCATGATTGAAAGAATCAGTAGCCTTTCAGGAAAAAAGGAAAACTAGAACCATATCAAGCTAAACCAATAACAAGTTATTAGTAAACTATGCAATGTCAGCAGTATTCTCAAATCTTTGCTCGGGCATCTGCACATGTTTCTACTGTATTCATCCATTTCAGTTTCGAGACAAAGTTTCTAGACAAAGAAGGACAGCCGACTCCATTTTGTGTCAAGGTTGGCACAGTCATTATTGGCAGGAGTTATTGCCCTGTCCTTGATTCTAGTCTTATGTTTCATAAAATTGTCAGTTATATCAGATTTGGCACGAGCCTCTTTTCTCAAACAATGCTTTCTCATATTACATTTACATTGTAGTTATTAGAGAAATAGAGACTACTTACAATGTCTCTATTTCTTAAACTCCTGTTAGAAACGACTGCATTATTTCTTAAAATTTTTAAATAAAATGTAATAACTTTCATTCCCTCCTTTTATCATAAAATGATAACATTTGCAGTCCTCTGTATCTACACAATGGTCGCAAGCATTTAGTAATGAAAAGCAGAAGGATAGAGCCATAATGTATCACAATACCCCTAATTCCACCAAACCAAGGGTATGGCCACTGGTTACCATTTCTCTCACTGTATCCATACATGTCACTGCCAACCCTACGGATCTTCTCAATTTCTTGGGAAGTGTGGGTAGCAACATCAGTGATATTAGAGGATTTATCAGGGATGTAGGTGCAACACTCTTGTCCTTTAAGTATCGCATGTGCCCCTTTTTGTCTGCCAAAATCAAGTCTAATGCCATATGATCTGCAAGTCCATAGTGCGGATAGCAACCATGTGAGCTGAAAGAGACGTTATGGCCATCTTTGCATTTGCTAGGGCTTCAACAGTTGTATTTGTCAGTGATTCCCTGGTGGAAGCAATATTGAGCAACTCCCTAGCTAACTTGGCTTCCCTGTAGAGGGGGAAAGCGATCATACAACACCTCTGTGCTTCCCAGATACCCCTTTTGACTCTTAGGTTTTTAGCTACCTCTGCAAGATCCTGGACCACTTTCATGCAGGGAACAACATATTTGTAGTCTTCCGTTGGCATCCCTGGCAGCCAAGGGTATGCCCGTAACTCACACACAAATTATGTTCCATTTACTGGTTGTGGTGGTCCCTGAGGAGAGATTGTGGTGCATGAGCTGTTTCCCAAATATGTCCCTTTCTCTGGGTTGTTGCAGTGACATGAGTTATTTATTGGTATGTGGGGATTGCTTGTTATACTCAACCTTCCAGCCTGGTTCAAATGGGCTTGTGTATCATCCTTTAAAATTGTTATACTTGGGTTCCCTGTGCTTGTTGATCACATTCCCATATACTTGCGAGATTACTTTGCAACTGCCAGGCGCCGTGATATTGTGAAAACGGAGTAGGACCACAGGCTTTCAGTCTGGTTTAGGGCTATTGGCACCAGTGGTACACGTCCTCGGCTTTTGTAGGGAAGATAAGTGCACACCCGTCAGTTACTGCCATTCCCCCTACAAACTAACTCATAACTCATAGACAAAGAAGTATTAGTCCAGGTCATCTGGGCCATTTCCAGAACACCGAAGAGAGTCATTAATCTCATTGTCCTTTTTCCTGTATCCAATCCTTTTGCCTTTGGTTAGGTGTACCCAACGAGGATGATCTTCAACCTTCACTGCTGTAGGTGTGGTTAGTAGTACTTGGAAGGGCTCTTTCCACCGCTCTATGCTGGTAGTGGTTTCTGCGTCTCCAATACCTGTGAATGCAAAACTGACAAGGTTCGGGTTAATTGCTGTGCGTACATAATTAGTTAATTGCTGAGGGCCTGTAGGTCAAAACTAACTTCCACACTCTAGTCGCACCCCAGGGGGTATGTAGCGTGGCATCACTCTCATTACAGATAGATGGCCATCTGCTGGTTGGTTCATAGCTTGTCCTGTTAGCAGTTCAAAAGGTGTAAAACCAGTCTCTCCAGCTTGGTGTTTTGAACTGTCAAAATGGCTGGGATTACCATAACTCATTCCTGTCCAGTCTTGGTCAAGGCTTTACTTAAACTCTTTAGTGTCCTACTAGACTAAATGGGACCCATTGGGTCCCTGTCACACAGGTTTGGTCCCCCAACGCAATATTCTACCACTCACCTATAGCCCCCAACTGCTCTGGCGCGGCTCATTTCCCCTCATCCCCTTTCCACTCTCTCCCCCTCCTCTTCACCCTCCCTCTTCTGTCCCCTCTCCTCCCCTCCTCCAATGCCTCCAATCCCTCCCTCACCTCTCTCTCCCTCTCTTTTCCCCTACCCACAGTCACTCCCTCCCTCCATAACTTCTCTCCCCTCCCTACCCCCCTCCTATGCCCCCGAGGCCCAGGAGCGGGTGGAGCAGCGTCCAGGTGGTGAGTTTAAAAACGGAGCGCGGGGCTTTGTTCAACAGAGGCCCAGGAGCGGTTGGAGTTGCCCACTCTGCAACGTTCCATCACACTTCAAAATAAGTGGGCGAGGGGAAGCCGCTGATTGGTGGAAGCGGACTAGAGGAAGCAGCTGATTGGGAGTAACCCCAGATACTACCTTAATTAAGATAAGGGGGGAGTATGAGTGCCAGGGCAGTTTACTGTTCTGGATGTCAGATGTGGGAAGTCATGAAGTCTGATTGCCTTCCAGACGTCCACATTGCGCCAGGTGCATCGAGATGGGGCTCCTAAGGGACCGTATTAGGAACCTGGAGCAGCAGCTCGATGACCTCTGTCTGGTCAGGGAGAGCGAGGAGGTCATAGAGAGGAGTTATAGAGAGGTGGTCACTTCAAGACCACAGGAGGCAGACAAGTCGGTCACGGTTAGGAGGGGCAAGGGGCGGAGGCAGGGACTAGAGAGTACCTCGGTGGCTGTACACCTTGGCAATAAGTGCTCCTGTTTGAGTACTGTTGGGGGGGACAGCCTACTTGGGGGTAGCGACAGCGGCCGGGCCTCCGGTACAGAGACCGGCCCTGTTGCTCAGAAGGGTAGGGAAAAGAAGAGGAGGGCAATAGTAATAGGGGACTCTATAGTTAGGGGGTCAGATAGGCGATTCTGTGGACGCAGTCAGGAGACCCGGATGGTAGTTTGCCTCCCTCATGCCAGGGTCCGGGATGTGACTGAATGTGTCCAAGATATCCTGAGATGGGAGGGAGAGGAGCTAGGAGTTGTGGTACATATAGGTACCAATGACATAGGTAGAAAAAGAGAAGAGGTCCTGAAAGGAGAATTTAGAGAGTTAAGAGGAGAGTTAAGGAGAAGGACCGCAAAGGTAACAATCTCAGGATTACTGCCTGTGCCACGCAACAGTGAGTAGGAATGGAGCGAGGTGGAGGATAAATGCGTGGCTGAAGGACTGGTGCAGAGGGCAGGGGTTCAAGTTTCTGGATCATTGGGACCTCTTTTGGGGAAGGTGTGACCAGTACAAAAAGGACGGGTTGCACTTGAACCCGAGGAGAACCAATATCCTGGCAGGGAGATTTGCAAAGGCTACTGGAGAGACTTTAAACTAGAACGGTTGGGGGGAGGGACTCACATAGAGAAAGCTAGTAGACAGTGTGTGAGGCAGGAGGCAGAGAAGGGAAGCATTCAGACCCAACATGTAGGGGAGAAAGAAGAAAAAGATAATAAACAGAGAATAAGAAGTGGTGGGTTTCTTAAATGTGTATATTTTAATGCTAGGAACATTGTAAGAAAGGTGGATGAGCTTAGAGCCTGGATTGACACCTGGAAGTATGATGTTGTGGCGATTAGTGAAACATGGTTGCAGGATGGCTGTGATTGGAAACTAAATATTCCAGGATTTTGTTGCTTCAGGTGTGATAGAATTGGAGGGGCAAGAGGTGGAGGTGTTGCATTGTTTGTCATGGAAGATATTACAGCAGTGCATTGGCAGGATAGATTAGAGGGCTCGTCTAGGGAGGCTATTTGGGTGGAACTGAGATATGGGAAAGGTGTAGCAACACTTATAGGGGTATATTATAGACTGCTTAATTGGGAGCAAGTATTGGAAGATCAAATATGTAAGGAGATAGCAGATATTAGTAGTAAGCACAAGATAGTGATTGTGGGAGATTTCAATTTTCCACACATAGACTGGGAAACATTCTGTAAAAGGGCTGGATGGTTTGGAGTTTGTAAAATGTGTGCAGGGTAGTTTTTTTTGCAGC